>JAILXH010240955.1:18470-29074 GCA_023558415.1 Piaractus mesopotamicus | reverse complement strand
TTTTTTTTTTTTTTTTCCCTTCTAATGTTTCCCTGCAGAGTTAAAACAAAAGGTCAGTTCTGCGAAGGAGTGAGCACATTAATATGTATCAGCCTCAGTAAAACACGCACATTCTAAGCTTCTGTCTGTTGTGCTGAAAGGCGAATTTGTCACTTTGTCTCTCTGCAGCCGCGCGGCTGAGTTCTGGAGGAGGTGTTGCGCTGGGTGTGGCTCGTGGACGTCGCGGCTTTTCACTTGACGCATTAAAAAGGTGAGGGAGTCTGCAGCAGTTCTTTATTGGCAATGGCATTTCAAAGGTTCCTGGATAAAAACCACTGTTTAAGATTCATGCTCGCAGTGATTTCCCTCAGAAGACGGAGTGCTGAGAGAGAAAAGGATCTGCATATTTAACATGGCAACTCAACAAAGCAATGCTGAGCTCTTTCAAAATGTCAAGCACTTCAAATATGATCAGTGGCAACAAACCCGTTTCAGGGTCCATAGTCCATATTCATTTTGCAAGTATGTGTGGAAATGATGAAATATCTGCAGAGCAGAATGAATAGCGCTATCAGTTATCAGTTTTGCAAAGTATTTAATGTTGAACTATGACATTGTATTGTAAAACAGTATAATAAATTACCCACAAACCAAAAGGACTGAGTGCGGCATCACACTCGGGAGCCACAGGAAGTGCGGGCTCAGACATATCAATCGCAAAACGCAGCGGAGCCGTCATTGTCTCTCTCACGCGGACACATGCTCACAGGTGCAGATAAATCAAAGCAGCAGGTTGGTGAATGGGACAGCTGTAATTCATGCTCTGTGGGAGAGAGCACTTTAAAACACAGACATGGCTTTGAAGTGGATACAGGTGATCTCTTTGTCTCCTCTGAAAAGCTCCTGCCCACCCCTTTGAGATATATAAACGACATTGATAATATTTCCATTCGAAGCTGTAATTTCAAAAATATCACCACTTCAGCCTCGCTCCAACACTTAACAATACCCAAACGGCTCATTAACGTTTAGTTTGTGTAAACAGACAATAAGACTGCAATGAATCCCTTCTTTCTTTAATATCATTCAATGGTTCTCATTTTTCTCTCAAATGGCATTGATAAGTTGGAAGGGAGTTGAGATTTTATTCATGTGTATATAAAGGATATGCCTATTAAGGAAAAGTTTAAGAGGAGTGTCTCCGGCCCTCCTCTTGTGTTTTCATGTTCAGACTGCATGTCTCTCTGTTGGACTGAGCATGTGTTCTCCTCCCTTCTGCTGGCGATGCCAGCCCACACTCCCACGCTCCAGTCTCTCACAGAAGAGCACATTTTGCAAGACGGAAGGTTGTCTGGGTTAGCTGAAGTTAACTGAACACTTTGTCTCTTTATTAAAGTTATTTTCTAATAAAGTTTCTCTTTATTAAAGTTAATTTGTCTGTAATAAACTTATTTAAGGGTCATTTTCAGTGATGTTCAGCTGCAGCCCTGCAGACTGAGCCCCAGGGTGGGCAAAGCTTCTGCTTTGGCAGAAGAAGCCCCAGCTTGGGTGGAGGTTGGCCAGCTGGCTAGCAAACCAGCTGCGTTAACTGACTGTCTATAGTGTTGTTGAGGTAGCTCACATTAAAGGGGAGTTTCCCAAGAACTCCGCATAATTCAGTTGTTGAGATTAGGGGTGGGTGAGAGGGCAAAAATATCATATTGTGATATTTGAAGACCTTTACAGGTACACAATCTGTATCACGACACACAGACACAATGCAGTCACATTTAAAAAAAGGCCATCAAAAACTCTTAGCACAATGGTTTTTATTCAGCATTTGACTTATTGCACTGCATTAAATCCAATTAAATACGACTAATTATGAAACATGCGGTTGGTCAGTGTTCGTTGAGTACCAACAATGCCCTCAATATACTCAGAATAGTATATTATGTATCATGATAACAGTAAAATATGTTGGACACCTCTTAACAAGTCATTCAGAGTGGTTGGATGTGAAATGGTGCATTGTAGAGAAACTTGCTGCCTCAAATTTCTTTGCAGTGGTGGTGATAAGAATCAGGGGTTATGATGTTTACAACAGAAAAATAACCATTTTTATTCATCAGTAAAACCACTAGTGAACCTACGTATGTCTTCTGAGTTTTAAATGTAATGTTGATGATGGTAAAAAAGTGATAAATCTGGAAAAAAAAAAATTTCTTCGGGGACTATTTCGCCGTACAGCAAAGAGTCAGACGTCTGGTTCCTATCCCCACCACTGTGAAAAATAAACATTTCACATAAAACCTCTCTGAATGTGTTTGTTTACATCTTAGCCATTTAATTATGCAGAAATTTTGAAAAACAAAAAAAAAAAAACTGGAATTCTCCTTTAACGTTAGATAAACGTTTGTTGGCACAAGTAACTTGTTTCAGAAAAGGCGTGCTCTATTTAAATTCCATAAAGTTGGATATCTTTCACTCTTTCTAGCTATAGCTAATGTGATTGGGGTTATAACCTTACCGCTAAGCCTAATCTTAGTGCTTTAATTCAAAGAAACTATTTACACTAGCTAAACATGCTTGTGGAAGTAACTATAAAGCAAACGTTAACCATTTTGAAGGAGCAGTTAACACTAGCTAATGCCTTTGGCTAACTAACCTTCCAACCATGGTAATCTTAACTGCTAATTACATTAGCTAGCTAGCTCGCTGATGAGTTGAAAACCATTTGTCCAGGCTGGTGCTTCGTCTGCAGTTATCCTCTCGCCCCAAATGTAGTCGGTCAGCCAATGTCATGTTTGTCATGTCTGATGTTTGCATCTTTAGTTTTGGGCTGAAGCCGTGATGCTAATGTAGCTAACTAATAATGGAAGCATATACCTCACCAACCTCACTGAACTGTTAAGTAATCTCAGATATAGTGCTTTCTGACACTGTATGATGTACTGTTGTCTCTAAAATAGACAAAGAGCACAGCTTAAAAATCTAACCTGATTTGGCTAATCCGCTACATTTGGCTGAAGGGAAAAATTGGGTGAACGTTTTGTAGATGTATGATGTGAGGTGGCACTGTTGTGCCAGTAATGACTTTTATATTGAGGGTCTTCGTATCCAGAGAGAGTGTGAATGTCTGACATTACAGACATCTTTTTGATGAAAAAATTCTTTGCACTTCACTCATTTGATCCTGTATGTTTGCTGGCCGTTTGTGTTGATAGGTTTGCTCCCCTCTTGTTCCTCTAACTTGTAGCGTTTGCTGAGCAGCGCACTCTGGTGTATTTAACTGATTGAGCTGTGAGGTCCCCCGCTGCTAATTAGTGGCCTGTTAGGAGGTGTTAACAAGCTGAGAATCTGAGAAGGGTTCTGAGTCCTGACACACTGCCTACTGGGTAATCTACACATCCAAATGTGTTCACCTACTGCGTGAGTGTTGCTTTTACTGTTCTTTTTTAGCCTTTAGCCTTTTGTTGTTTCATCATTCATCAGCTTAATTCAGTACAACATAACTGCCACATAGCCTTTTCCATTTTTTTGGCTTTTTTTCCCTCTTTTTACATCATATATAAACATTTCATGACATATGGACCAAAAGAAATGGTCTTTTTTTTTTTTTGGAATAAAGTCTCATTACATTAGCATACAGTACTGTGCAAAAGTGAGACCACGCTCCATTTATTTAATTTCCAGTCAAGACAGCCATTGAGTCCTTTTTTTTGTTTTGGCTAATATTTAGTAGTGTAACTACTACACATCTTTTCACACCCATAGTGTTGAGTTCTCACAGTGAATGGATGGACAGAAATACCGGTGGATTTTTTTCAGATCTGAAATAGTGAAAGAGCAAAAGTGGAGCTTGATTTTCTCCTTCTTCTCCCAGATTAAAGCTTCACGTGCGTTTTATCTGATGGTGCCTGTTTTGGTGATGTACCAGGCCTTGCGTGGTTGTTAGGCTATATATATTAATAATTTTTAACTCTAGTTTTGGTACTGTTGATTTACTATGACTTTCATCTTATGCAAGTGGATTATTTTACATCTAATCTCCTCAAAAGTATCTCCTGAAAAATGCATAAATTGTACTTAATGGCTGTTTTGTCTGGATATTAATAAAAATGAAGAGTGGTCTTCGGCTTTTGCGCAGTGCTGTAAATTAAAGCTATGAACTGGGTTTTGTCACAAGGGTGGAAATAAATAACACTTGCACTGGAGAAGCACATGTGTTTCTGTGTGTGTGTCAGATGTGCACCTGTAGTGCATGCAGCCTTTATCTTATTATAGGGTGCACTGTGTGTTTTCCATTAGTGTCATCTGGACTTTAAGATGTTGTGTGCATGCTGAGATTGACAAAAGCAAGACTGAGAGAAGATTCAATAGACAGAACTGAATGCTTCACCATTAGTATTTATATGTGAATTATTTAAAATGAAATATGTTAGTTTTTCTGCCTGTGTGCTGATAACATTTTGTTTGCTGGTGTGCAGTGATGTTCTCTGTGCTAGGTTGTGATGTGACTCACACTGGTGTGGTATAAAGAAAGTAATGCAGTCAAAAGCAGGAATAATGGATTCCAGAGGCTCATGAGTTTATGGCGTACAGTCCGCGAGTGAAATGTGGGGAGCGGGTGAGAAATGGAGTCAGACAGCAGGGGATTCAGAGGAACTGAGTTTGTTATTTATGTTGATGACAGAGGGCCATGATAAAAAGCTCTATTATGGTGCCCTGAGTGCCTCCACTCTCTGGTCTGAATGACTGATTTTTGGCCTCTGGCATAATGGCTGAAATTGAGGCATGCTTTTGTATAATGGCTTAGTATTTCGGCGTGCATGTGGGGTGCGTGTTGTGATCGCTTTCAGGTTGACTGAGAGGGCACAAAATCTTAAATCACCGGCTGTGCATGTGTTTGAGAGAGAGTCTGGCTCAGTATGGGGTTTGTTTGTCTCATTTTTTTTCTTCTTGATTGGCTTCTCTTCATTCTTTATTAATAAAACGTGATGTTTCCAATATAGTATTCACATTGTTTCAAAACTCACAACTAATTTCTAAGTGAAAGTTTGGCAAACAGTCTAATTTCTGCAGTCTTACCCCAGATGTGGTCGATCAGCCCAGGCAAAGTTTACTTCTTGCGCTCAAATTATGACACTAACATAGCTGGCAAGTAATGGAAGCCTATGTACACCACTTAGCATCATGCCAACCGTATACCTAAATTATCACACTTGCCTCAAACCTCATGAAGTAGTCAAGTTTTTTCAAAGTAGTATTTGTTTATTTTCTTTCATCCTGCATAATTATTTTTTGTAAATGTATACAAAAAAATTAAGAGTGATTTGATGTGAAATGCTCCATACTAGAGAAACTTACTGACTCAGATTTCGTTACAATGATGGTGAAAGGAACCAGTCGTGGCATCTACAACACAAATATATCCATTTTAGTTACTATCTAAAACTTCCAAAAACTATTGTGTTTTTATAGGTAGTGTTGGTAATGGGAAAAACTGTGAAGAAATATTTTTAAAAAATTTTGCCTTAGAATGCAGAGCATGCATCTTAAAAGGAGTTATGTTTTAGGCCGAAATCTTCTCAAAACTACCCTAAAACAATGTCTTAGGCATCAGGCAGTGTATTCAGAGCCATTTCATGTAAATACATTTCTGTGAATGAGTTTTTAGAAGTATTAAACTCTTTGGATATCTGGTTCCTATCACTACAGTTGTGAACAATTCTGACATCTCTAGACCAGAGCATTTCACTCATTCAAATCACTCTGAATGACTGTTTACATCCTACCAATTAGATTCTGCATTCATTATTGGTTAAATTACCCTTTATGTAATCTCAAATAGACTTGCTTATGTGATTTCTAACACTGCATTACATACTGTTATGGACAAAAATGGACAAAAGTGCAGATGAAATTCAGATGTCAGGTTATGCAGTTTACTTCTGTCCATTTTTATAGGCAATACATTACATTAATACATTACAATACTTACATTAATGTGTTTGTGTACATTTCTTCAAGAACATGGGTGCATAGAATTTTTGCATGATATAACATTGAACATAAAGATTATTTAGTGCCTGTTTGAATCTTTGTAAGATTCGAGTTGGTGAATCATGCTGAAATAGCAATATAGCTCCCTCTTGTGGGAAGGTTTAATAATTGCAGCTGTCCAATTGACCCGTCCTGAGTGTTAGTGATTAAGTAAACAAGTGTCTGAATGGAAATCTGTTGAATGAGACCCATCTGTGTGTGCATGTGCAGGTGGGAGGTGATGGTATGCCCAGCAGCGGACTGAGGGGGCAGTAGTATTCTGTGGCTTAGCCCAGTGTACAGCTAGCCAAGAGGAAGGGGTCTGCAGCACCAAGATGGCTTTGCTTGACAAACACAAAGTCAAACGCCAAAGGATCGACAGAATCTGTGAAGGTAAGATTATTTTAGAAAAGTGGTTAATTTTTTTTTAAGAATTTGAATGTTTTGTATTGTGTACAATGCAGATTCACCGTTATTGGTCACTTTATTAGTCGTACCTGCCTAACTGGTACATCTTGCTGGTGTACAGTTAGACCGTAGCTCTTCTTTTTCTATGATCAAAATTATATGTCATCCTCTAGCCCTTCGTCAGTGGTCAGTTCCTGACCACAGGACCACTGCTAGCTGGATATTTTGACTCAACTCAACAGTGACAGTGAGGTTTTTGAAAACCCCAACAGTACTGCTGTTCCTGATACACTCATACAAGCACAGTACACACCACCATGCCACTCCTGTGTTTTTGTACCTGCTGCTGAGTGGTCCACAAAGCAAATAATATCTTGTCTGTGGTGGTCTTAAAGTTCACATATGTAGGGTATCTGATAAAATGACCAATGAGTGAAGGTACAAGGCAAGTGTCCATAAAGAGGCGAAAACTCTATGCTTTGAAAGGATGTGTATATGTCAAGAAGTCGTTACTGAGAAAAGGAAATGGACAAAAACAAAGAAAATTTGCAGCTCCATCAGAGAAGCTGCTGACGTTTTCAGAACAATGAGCTGACCACCCCAGAGTCCAAACCTCAACATCATTGAATATGTTTGGAATTATTTGGATTGTGAGAAGCAGAAAATGCAACCAACATCTAAGACTGAACCTTAGAGCTCTAGGTCAATAGCCCCGCAGATTTCTTTAGCAAAACTGAACGCAAGAAATAAAAAATGGAAGGAAAGGAATGGACGCTATAGTAAAGGCATACTAAATACTGAAAAATATTATATTTAGTTGTTGAAGCTTCTGTATAATTTTCCGAAAATTTTTTCTGCTTTTTTCCCCTCTTTTTGACTGGAAATAAAAGAAATTAAGTCTCTGAATTTTGCACAGGACTGTGTGTGTATGTTGGACGAAACTCTTTGAAGCTCCTTGAAAGTTTTTTTTCCCACCTTCTCTGCTGCTCTAGATATAGTAATGAGATCTTAAGATCGTAAACTGCTAAACATATGATATAAACATACACGCCAGCTCTAAACTCTGGGAGTGTTTTCCATCCGCTCCAGTGAAAGACTATAATGGTTTGGCTCATTTTAACTGCCTGATATTATGACCATATAAACTATATACTTGACCACTGATCCTCCCTCTGTAAGTAGTGGATGAGGTCTGATTTGGCAGACTCTGTTTTCCCTCTGCACAGAACAATTAGGGCTGCAGTTCAGAAACCGGGGAGGGGGTGCCTTCAGAGACTTATAGACTACTCCATCATTCACAGGAAAGTCCATGGAGATTAATTTTGCATAACATGTAAACATGTAAAAACCTATCAGCAAATCAAACATGTTAAATGAGCTCCATTAAAACGGCCAGATTTGTTTGTAGGGTCAGGGGGGGAAAAAAAGAGGTCAGGGTTTACTCTGGACATAGTCCTGCTAAAATAAGTGGTTACATGGTTGAGTTTGCGTTCACATTAGAACCCGCAGGACAAAAATCTGCCACCACGTAGAATACTAAGGAAAAAAAGAAATGCAGAGAGAAGGAGGGCTTGCTACAAAAACAAGTCCCCACTTTTGTGCTTAATTACAATGGAAAGTGATCTCATCTACATTTGATTGTGGCAAACGGACCCAGAGGGGGTTGCGGTTGCCAAAAAAGCCTGACCAGAAAAAAATAACCCTGAGTGCAGAAAAGCAGAGACGATTAACTCAGCAGTGTGCTTTATCCATCAGAAAGACATGATCCAGAGCTGTTTATCAAGTATGAGAGTGTTAGTGGGTTTAAAGTGCCTTAGTTTAGTTCAACTTTGTCATTTTACTAGTACAGCATAATTTAAAAAAAGCTTACTAATTACACTCCCTGCTGCACAATGTGTAGTACATACGACAGTACAGAAGTACAAATTGAGCTCTTCATTAAGGATATTGGGGATCTTAAAAAATATCTTCCTAGGTTTGTTCTTAAATTTGTTCTTGAGAAAGATCCTAAGAAAAAGTCTATGTCAGATTCATGACGTGTTCTTAAAGCACAGTATTGTTTTCACCTTTGTGCTCCTGTACGTAGGTTCGGTTCTTACATAAGAACAAATCCCAAATAAGAAAACATTGGTAAATGACAGAAACTTCATGAAAATTGCAAAGTGGGTTTTAAGAAGAAATTTCTTACTAAGAACGATTGGTGAATGAGGCCCATTGTTTTTGCTGCCTGGTGCTTTGTGATGTCCACAGATTACCTTGCCAGACAAGCTTTCTCAGCCTGCTGTACTGTGCAGAAGTCAGAGACCACCCTTCATTTATTTAATTTCCATTCAGAAAGATAAGTATAAGTTATTCATTTTCACTGTCAGGAAAAAAGCAGAAAACATATTTGATAAAAAAAAGCCTCCTGTTTTTTTAAAAAGTATTTTTAAGTGTCCAGCATTTTCTTTTTTATTGCAACTTCCATTCTTTTCTGGGGACTTGGTTGGTTACATTTTCTGTTTCTCACAGACCAAGTAATCTCCAACATATTCAAAGATGTTGAGGTCTGGGCTCCTGAGTGACAGGTCCATTGTTCTGAGAACACCAGCAGCTTCTTTGTTCGATTTGCAAATTTCTTTGCTCTTGGATGGGTTTTTTTTTTTTTTTTTTTTTAGTAACAGCTTTATGACAGACACATCCTTTCAGACTCAGTGTTGAGTTGTCTTCTACAGTGGAAGGATGGACAGAAAGACCTGTGGATTCTTTCAGATCTGAAACAACAGTTCAGCTTGATTTTCTTCTCTCTCTCAAAGATGAAAGGTGTAAGTTCTGTTTATTTGATGGTGTCCTACAAGGTCTTGCATGGTTGTTAGGATGATATATTTTAATACATTTTTTGATCTCCAGTTTTGGAAGCTCCTGTTTTTGTTATTTCTCCTTAGACTTTCCTCTTCCTTATGCAAGTGGATTATCTTATATCTCATCTCTTCATTAATATTTATTAAAAGTGAATAACTTTCTGAATAACTACTTGTACTTAATAGCCATTTTGATTGGAAAATAAATAGGTAGGGTGGTCTGACTTTTGCACAGTATTGTATATCCACCAAGTGTTTTTAAAATATGAGTGCTGGACTGGTGGTATTTTGTCTTCGGCCCTGTAGTTGAATTCATTAGAATATGAAATGCAGTTTTGAAATAGGCCACCAGTGAGGGGCAGCAGGGATAAAGGATAAACAGAAAAGTCTGGAATGGAAATAGAAAAGAGGAGCAAGTAGTAATCTAAAATCGAATGTTGTGTAATGTATGTGTGTGCAGCATGTGTGCAACTGAATGTGTGTTTGAGTGCGTGTATGAATTTGTTTGTACGCCCACAGACCCAAGCAATAAGAAAAATCTGTTTTGAGCATCATAGGCTTGTGTGCAAATATGACCTGAGAGTGTCTTTTCCTCATTCACTTCCATATGGATGCTGAATATCACAGTGATAGAATAACAGCAGAGTGAAATATTGGTGGTGAATCCTCTGAAACTGTTTATTCTTGAGTGTCCTCCTTGATGAGGTGACGTGTGAATGCCAGGCTGCATCGCTTTTCAGTTCACGCAACTTGAGGATTAACATTATTGGATTTTATTTGGAGTGCGTGTGAGAGGGAGGAAATAATTTTAGACAAGCATAATTGTAATTCAGATGGGTACAAGCCAGGAAGCCTTTGTAGAACATTAGACTGACAGTAATGCTCAGTCTTGCTTAGTAATATACTGTATGTTGTTGTTTTACCGTAAAATAATAAACTATTATAATAATTTGTGCGTAACTGTTCTCAGTTATAAAATGTTAATTAAAGCTGCTATGCTAGGATTATTTATCAAACCCTCATTACAAGCATCGTCATGTACATTAAGCTCTCCTATTTCAGCTTAAAAAAGAGGACAGTTTTCTGCCTCTTTTTGTTGTATTTCTCTAAATTCTGCTTTGCTATCCTCATATTTATTAATTTCAGTACCAGAAGAGCATTTGTTGTGGAAGTAAAAATGATAACCTGCACACCGGATAGATGACGCTCACTGAGCCTGAATGTCCCAAAGGTTATTAGTGCCATTAGATTAGTTACATTGCTCAGACATGTAATTGACTGCTTGCTTATTTTCTCTCTCTCTATATTTCTTTTTAATTGCTCTTTCTCCCTTCTGCACTGCATGTTCCTGAA
>JAILXH010240865.1:46029-56648 GCA_023558415.1 Piaractus mesopotamicus | reverse complement strand
GAGAGAGAGAGAGAGAGAGAGAGAGAGAGAGAGAGAGAGAGAGAGAGAGAGAGAGAGAGAGAGAGAGAATGAGAATAAGATGGAGAGAGAGAGAAATGCTTTTTTAATTACGGACTGGAGCTAAGGAATTCATTGATTTGTCATCGAGCGTTAAATTGCATGAATATATTATTTTACAGCTGCACTTTCCCTGCTGCAATGATCATTGCAATTAGACAAATACGATCATTTTAATGAAAAGAGAAATACTGACACGTAAGGTTAGTTTTGTTTGTTGTGTAAGGAATAGGATGAATAATGCAAGAATAAACAACTGCACATAATTAGCACTCAATATATGTACTTTGCTGATAGCAATATTATCACTTTAATAAAAGGGAAAATACTGATATGAAGCTTTGTTGATAAAAACATAGAGGGAAGATTCTGAATAATGCAAAAAATACAAACAATGAACAGCCAGCATTCAATATATTTAATATAATATACTCACGATATATGTACTGTGCTCTTAGCATCATTTATAGCAATTCCAGTGCAACTCATGCGTAATAGGTCCATGATTTAAATACTGAATCAGCTGCAATTACTTAAATCTTTATGAAAAAATAATGTGGCCAATCATGAACTGAACTTAGACAGCTTCCTTAAGCTTAAACTGCTTCCCTCTGTTTAGTCTAAAGCCATGTGTCAGCTTGTTCATAAAGCCTGAACCTTTATAATTCCAGCACCTTTCTGACCTCCACTGGAAAAACTTCACTTTTCTGACGGAGTGCATCACAATAACCAGGCTGCAGGTTTATATAAGAGTGAGGGAAGACATTACTTGAAGACACTATGGACTTGTTCACACTCAGTATTAACATCTGATCAATGTGATCCAGTCCATGATGATCATATAGTCATCCAATCCAAAAACAGCACATTTACACTAGCCCTTTCCAAACATAGCTTCTGCATTCAGGATCTAATTTCCCTGAGCAATATTTAAACGTTTAAATTGAGAACGGCGTCAGAGCACAGTAGGTGGAGCCTATATAGTGTATGCTGTGTTTAACCCTTTAAAAACATTTTGCCATGGTGCTTCAAAGCATTTCAGACATTTGAAGTTACGGAGATATTAAGGAAAGAAAAATGTGATCTGGGGATGACCATGAGAAATTATGGGCTGAACATGGACGGAAACATTAGGGTGGGAACAAATTTCTAAAGCAATTCAACACCTCTTAAAGGCGAAGCTGAAGTAGGGAGTGATGCCTGCCTGTTATTAGCCCAAAGTAACATAAGCTTGCTCAGCCAAGGCCCAGCAAAAAACTCCCAAAATCATACAGATGTGTGTCACAAATGCATAGAATGCATTAAATGCAGTAAAAATAAACATTATATCTTGCAAGAGAAAATAGTTCCACTAGCTAATGACAGCATTTTTGCTTTGTGTTATTGACTGCATTTAAAAAAAGCACAGACTATACAATGCAGTTGTATATCAATACAGTTGTCCAGTGTAACGATACCAATAATATGTATCACAATAACTACAACATATCATATCGCCCACGTACAGGCTTTTTCCTCATCATATTACTTTCCAATGTTACCGGGTCACATTACCAGAATGCGACCTCTCTGGCATGATCCAACATACTGGACGGTCTCGTTGACTACTGTGTATCAGCATATTAACATGGAAAATAATCATAACATATGCATCACTACGCATGTTAATGTGTGCTGTGCCACTGTGGAGTGAAAGAGCAGGCCAAACGGGCAAATACTGCCTGGCAGGCAAACACTGACGTTGCTTAAGCGTTAATTGCTTTGCACTTCAAAGCTTAGCAGTGCCTCTGAGCCAAAGAGCAGGAGAACCTCATCTATATGCCTCCACGTGCATTCTGGTGAGTGCATAACATGATAATAATGATATGCAGATATGAACATTTGCCCCACGGTGTGAAAACGGCTGGTAGAAATGGTGAAGGTGGCTGTGGCGTGCCATTAACTCTCAGCATGCTTGAAATAATTCACAATATCACCTTGCCGATATGCAGGCAAAATCATCAGTGCTGTGTGGTGCCTCGAGTTGAGGATTCAGTTGAATCCTGTCATGGGTAATAGCCCATCTGAGCATATTTCTTCCTCTAGCAACTTAATATTAATGCATCTTACAGCTACATACACCCAATCTGTTTCTGTGGCATCAGTTCCCTCTCTACCAAATTTTTCTCTCTCTCCTCAGCCCTTCCTCTCCATATTTCTCTCCGACTTTTTCCACACCCTCCTATTTCTTCCGCCGTCTCTCAGGTGTAGACACAATTTTTTGGAGAAGATTCAAACGCCTCCACATCAGATCAGTTCAAAAGTCATTTCCAATTAATTTCCCTACCGTTTTCTCATTTGCACCTAAATCCATACTTGGTGCATTACAGTGGAATTACAAAGGCATTACCTGAAGGCTCTGGAGGGCTTTGAGTAGATGGGGTCCCTGATGGGGTCACTGATGAGGTCGTTGGGGGGGTCACTGGTGCAGTCACTGATGGGGTCACTGCCTGCACTGGTTGATTAAGAGCCAGAGGTGACTTTTGCCCTGTGAAGATTCTGCTCTTAGCAGCAGTGGATGGGGCCCTATTGACAGCACCCAGACCAAGCTGCGGTCTCAGGGTTCGAGCTGGCCGGAAAATAGCCCCTGTCTCCTGAGCTGCTATCTGGGTTTCCGAAGGATCCTCGGTTCCACAAGCAGGGGGCCCAAGGGTGGCTGGAGACCTGCCAATCTAAAATGAGAGGAAAGATGTAGATTAAGTGTTTTAAAGTGAAGGAGCCCAGAAAATGAATCAGAATACTGTCATACTGTACACATCATGAAGCTCCCTAAAAGTCTCTTAAACAGTAAAAATATTTTTGTAAGACAGTTAAAAATATGAAAACATTAACAGATATTTTAGAACATTTAAACATCACCTTTTTGCACCTGATTATGCACTCTGAGATGAACCATCTCTCCACTATTAAAAAATAGTTCAGTAAAAAATCTAATCTGTACAATTTTCCACTTACATCAGATGTAGTCAATCAGCCAAGACATGCTTGGTGTCTTAATTATGCTACTTTAGTTTAGCGCTGGAGCTAAAAGGACAATGTTGCTAACAAACACTGGAAGTCAATAGTCACCCAAATCTTTTCCGTAAATACATCCACAAAACTTCTCTCAATCTGCATCCAGCTCTTCATTAAGGTTGTGCAGAATGTTCGATGTGGTCTACGACACAGTATGACTTTCTGTAAACTATAAAAATAACAAAACTTCACCATGTAGATAATAGCTGCAGGCAACAGGCGCTGTACCAAATTCTGACTCCCCTTTACATGCACTCTGGTCATGCAGGCATAAGGACGTCACAGATTATGTTTGTAATTTATGTCATTTCTATTTATAAATAACTGTTAATCTTTACTTCTCAAATGGATGAAATGTGTTTTTAAAATAGAAACAAAACAAAACAAAAAAAAATTGCAAATGTAATCAAATCTCCATATGCCTGCGTAATAGCTCCTGTGGGGGAGTTGGAACACCTGTTACCTAAAATGCCCACAGTGTTCAGATACATGGTGAAATTTTATTCTTTTTTATAGGTCACAGTCATACTGTGTCCTAAACCACTTTGACAAGTCTGTGCGTCTTTAATGAAGACCTGGACGCAGTTTGAGTAGCTTGAGCGAAGTTTTGGCGATGTATTAACAGAAAAGATTTGAGTCACTATTGAATTCTATTGTTTGTTAGCAAAATTAGTCTCATAGCTCAAGCACTAACCTACAAAGCAAAATTTGGACAATATGCATTTCCTAATTGAGTACTGTGGTAAGGGGAAAATTGTGTAAGCATTGTGTAAGCATTTGTAATTCATTTTCTGAAAGTAACATGTCCCCAACCCAATTCTATGCCAGGCATTGACATTAAGTGTTTACTTCCAGCAATATGAAAATCGGTGACATCCAAATCATAAAAATGAATTTGGACAGAAGCCTACTAATACCATAACATTCCACATCGTATGGTGTGTAAAGCCTCTATATTCCATTAAACATGGTTCATACAATTGCAGTAATCACAGAATCAGTATATAATTACTTCCCCTACACTCCAAGATGAATGAACTGTAATACTGATGTGTGAGTTGCTCACCCCTGTAGGAGGATATTTGCTGCTCAGAGAGCCATAGAAGCTATGTGTTCTGCCCGTGGCTTTTTGGGGCATTGTGTGGCTGGGAGGCTTTATCCCCGACACCATCAACCCAGGAGATAAGAGCCGGGCCTTCTGCAACTCCTGTCGATACTTGTCGTACAGCAGGTTAGAGGCACTCAGCACTGGAGCTCCAGCTGACTCCCCTGATGCTGCTGGTTTGGGGTTTGGAGAAGAGGTGCAGGCTGAGAGCCTGGTAGGTAGTGTTGAAACTTCGTAGGGGGCTTCTAGGGCCTGCGGCTTCACCTGTGGGCTTTTGCGTATATAAGTGATGATTTTGGGGCGAACACTTTTGGGCTTTGGGGGGCACTTGGGTGGAGAAGTCGTCTCAGTAGAGCCCTGCTGGGGTAGAGTGTTTTGGACACTCGTGTTGATGGTGGTTTTGACTGGAGGTCTTAGGCCAGAGCTGTACCCTTGAGAAGCACCATAGCCTAGTTGAGGAGCTCGAGCGGGCACTCGGGTCCTCACAGGTGACATCGGAGGGCGTCTCTGAGGAGATCCTGTGGTCTTGGGAGAAGGGGGAGTAGAAGGTCTGGTAGGGCTGCTGTAGGCTCTGCGGTTGAAGTGGTTCTTCCTGTCCAGGGGGCTGGCGGCATGCTCCGCAGACCCTTGCCTCCTGAGAATGGAGCCAGACTTGGCACTGGTCTGGCTGGGTTGGATCCTTGAGCCTGAGCTGAGAGACTGCACATTGCTGTTCATCTCTGCTGGCTCTTTGGGGTCAGTAGGATGGCTGCTGGCTTTTGGACCCGTGTTGTCTGATGAGCAGAATGGACGCTGTTCTCGCATGGCCTCTGTATGTCCTAAATGTCCTGAGGTTATCCTTTGCTCCATCTCGGGAGAAAGCGGACGTACAAGCTGCCTGCGAGAGGGGGGTACTCTTTCAAGGTTTCTCTGGAATTTTGAGGAAAGACCATTCTCTTGCCTACTTTGTTCCTTGTCTGCACTTCGGCCTTGCTGATCTGCCGGATAATTACCATTCTCTGTACTTGATCTATGAGGTTCCTGAGCAATTGTTGTGGAATTGTGGTTCTGGTCCATAACCCTGGGCTGCTCCTTGCTTCGTGTCATGAAGATCAGGGACTGCTGTGTGGCTTGCTGCTGGATCCTGCACTTGTCTGAGGTAGGCTTGCTGGGCAGGGAAGAGGGAGGATGTGTGCGTCCTGCGCTATCAAGTGCACTGGCCAAGCTTCCGCTGAGGCTGCTGACTGCTGAGAGGGTGGAGACGAAGACATTGTTCTCCGAGCCGCTGCGTGCCTCTCTCAGGCTCCTCTGTCTCCCAGACCGAGAGACGGAGGTCCTGAGGTCCAAAGGCTGAGCAGTTTGATCTACATCCATCTCTCTACTGTGGTTGGCATTTTGGTCTGTCCTTGGAGAGTCGCTGGCAGAACCAGGGGATACAAGAACAGACTGCCTCTGACAAGTTTTCTTTGCTCTTTCTTTGCCTGTATCTCCCTGTTCTCCCTGTTGCCCTTCCTTCAAAAATTCTTCCAGCTCCTGACACTCTAATAATTCAAACTCCTCCAGCTCTGGGTCCTCACTGTGGGCATGTGTGCCCCAAATGATAATCCTCTCCTGGGCACTGCTGTGGGACAGCAGGGGGGGTATTGGACTGTCACCCTCAGTGTGGCTTTCTTCCATGGTGATTTGGTTGGCATTGGCATCTCCGTCAGAAGGGAGAAAAGGCTGCTTGTTGTTGTTCTTTATTTCCTCGTGCAGGCCATCCCGCAGGTCCCCTGCCTCCTCTTGCACACTCATGTTGTATAAATCCTAGGTTCACTCTTAACAGTTCGCCAGCACTGCTGGATCCATTAAAGGGTTCTTTCCCCTCTGACCCTGCGGGGCTTTCTGTACAGCCGTGGAACGAAACCCTAAAATCTAATCTCACATCTTCTCTTTCCTGGGAGTGAGCCGTAAGTTCTTTTCTCTTCTCAGCTGGACACTGTCCTTGATGACATCATATTAGCAGAAAAAGCCTTAATCAGGAGCTTCACCAGTCCCAGTGCCTAATCGTGCCTGAAAGGAAACAAATAAAATTAGAAACAAAGAACATTCATACATTCCACACAGTGCATGCGGGAAACTATTCGCAAACACAGCAGTAGCAGAAGAAGCTTACTGAGCTTTATCCTTGAGGGGTTACTTAATCTCTATCAAGAAGATAAGGATCTAAGTGCCAGCAATAGACATTTCAGAAGGAAAGAAAAATCCCTGTTTGGGTTCTTGGACAGTTTTCTTGTTTACTGCTATCATCAAAACCTGGTCTAAACCAGTCTTAGCGCCTTTTTAGAGGCATTACACAGTCACTGTTTGGTTATTGGCTACCAAACAACTGTGCAGTGTGGTTGCTGTGTGGATAATACATGGCACCATGTGACAAATATGGCTTAAAATGGGACACAGATAGAAGTCTTTTCAGTGTAAAGTGTCAGTCTAGAATATTAATCTATGTCTTAAATAACAGTCATTGGTGTTATTGAGTTATGCAGCATGAAAGAAAGCCTGTGGTGTTATCTCCCTGAAGAATAACAGTGGGGAAAAAGCACTACTAAAACAAATGATAGCATTTAGCTTGTCCTTCAATAGGTTATTTTTCCAGACTGCCCTGTTGGTTTCATGGAATTTGATTTTCACATTTTAATCCAGTTTAGGCCTCTTAGTTAGGTTGGCCCTGGCAATATATTTAATTTCTTTCATTCAGGTCCTTGTAGGCGAAGTATATTGCATACGGGGAGGTCAACTGGCTCTACTGTTATGATATCATATCAATGTATTTTTGAAAAGAATGAAAGATGATTAAGAGCCTGTAGGTTTTCATTATAAATCCAATTGATTCTATTTTTTAGAGTCTGTGAAATGAAAGTGAGGGCAAGGAGCTTTGAAATGAAATAGCTTTCCAATCCACAGAAGCTTTTGGCTTCCTCACTTAATAACAGATGGCAGTATCTCCTAATTCAGTAATTAAATTTTCAGATATCCACGACGGTTATATGGCAGAATGAGGAAAGCAATTATAATAAATGAAGATTGATGAACTGCATAGTAGCATCTGAGGGTAAAATTTGTAGATGGAACATTTCCTTGTGTGCTGAGATCTCCCTGTGGGCTTAGAGTGGGACAGAAAGAGGAACAGCAAAGAAAGGCAAATAACAGTGAGAAAGGCTTTTGTGATAGAGCTCACTGCTCACAGGGGGAAAACAGCAGACAGCAGCGGGGGGTGGTGGTGGGGTTAGGAAGGTACAGAGAACGAAAGAAAAAGAAAAAACATTAATCAAAATAGATTGTAAACCATGATAAAACTTAGACACCAACTGTCAGGCTCCAATCACAATATGGACTAGCTAGAGCATGTAGAATGCAAAATATAGTTCATGTAGAGAAGAAAGGAACACAAAGCAAGGACAGTAACATTTTCCCTGCAGGGGGCTTATACCATGTGCTGGTCACGCTGACAGTGTGGGTGGGCTGAAGCTTCGGTGGGTTATAAGCGAACACAGCATGGAACAGATTTGTAAGCTGTGCAGAGAAAACGAATGATGTCCTGAGAGAAAACCTGAACGATTTCCACTTCTACACAGCTTCGCTATTTATGTCAGCGGGTTGATTAATTAAGAAGCTGCAGTAACATGGCAGAAAGCTGGATCCACACATCTACACCCACTGACTCATCCGTCTAATGACCAGAAGGCCAGTTATAGGCTAAGCACACTCCAGCAATTCGAAGAAAGTGAGCCAGTAGAGACTGTGGAGAATGACAGAATAGTCCATAATAAAGCCATTTAAATAGGAAACGATCCTGACGACAGGTATATTGATACTGCAGCACACAGCAGCCAAAAAGCTCTGCTCCTACAATACTGCAGGACGAGAGGCTCTTACAAACAGTCACACAGACATGTGTGACCACATGGATACTGACAAAACGCACATCAATATGTTGTTAGACAATCTCTACTGGGCTAATTAAGGAAACTGATAATGACTCCTAATATACGGCCAGCATATTTACAATTATTGTACATTTTGGCCAATCTGCATTATAATTCTGATGCAAATTGCAAGAGCTAACAAAGTCTGCATGTGTTAGGCCTAAACACAAAAGGTTTTATTATCTGTGCATTTATTTTCAGCCCACAAAGTGTTAGCTTTAGGTGTGGAGCAAATAAACAATGTCATTGTCTTTGTTGCCTATTGCATTCAAGAATAACTTTGTCAATTTATCACTCATTAGTCACCATAGCTATTGAGCCATAAACACAGACGATGAACTAGAGGTTTGCTGATTCACAAAATTCCTCATTCAGTTCAATTTAATACAGTTGTGTCTTGATTTGATCAATTTTTTCGATACAGCAAAAATAAGGGGTGACTGAAAATGTGCCATAGACTAATGTTAATGTTTCAGTTTATTAGATAATTCAACATTATAAAAAAAAAACAATATTTGAAAGTAAAGCTGTGCTTTTTGTTGCCTTAATATGTTAGTCAAGTTTCAACAAGATATGCTGTGATACAATTCAACATAATATAATACATCTCTACTATGAACAATGACTTGGGTTGGTTGATTACAGCAATTCTGGAATAAAACTGGACTCCAAGAGTCGAACACACGAGATGGGAATCGATGGAGTCCCAATTTCACACAAACTTCTTAGTGTGGCTACAACTGTACAAAGGAGATGCAGCATGGCCTGCAAGTTGGAACATTTCTTTAAGTTTTTTGTTTTTACCATATATATATATAAAACATACTGATTACAAGCCACTAAGGATGTATGACTGGAAGGATGCATTCTCTGAAATCACAGAATCAACTCTTTTTGGGATTGACTAGCTTTGCTTTGTTGACAAGCTTTATTTGGGGATAAATGCTTAAGTTACTGCTTGCTAGAAGACATAACAGGGCCTATAGCACAACAATCTGTCTTTGCTTTCTATTGTTTTTACCATGTTTTGCCTCTAGTTCTGCAACATGTCTTTCACTGGATGGTCTATGTGCCAATCACTGAAATTGCTGATGTCACATACAGATGATAACGGCTCATACTTCTGTAGTAGAACCACAATTGCTTAGGTCTGTGAGCCCTTTCCATTAGTAATACTTTATTGACAGAAGAAAAGTGTCATCTTGCTATTGACCTTCAGCTTATGTCAGGTTGGAGTGTGAGAACTCAGGTCATGTACTCCAGGATTACACCTCAGAGCACATCATCATGTCTCAGCTGAGAAGGGTGACAGGTCCGTGATTGGTTCGCTTGGCATTTAGTTAATGTTTCTAGTCACTCTTTCTCTAAAATGAGCTCCTCACATACAATCCATGACTCACTGCTCACTTATCATTCACTCTCTAATGGAGTTTCTGCTCAAATCTCCCATTTTTAACAGGCTGACACCTTGTGTCTTGTCGTTGAGTAATGAAATAGTTTTTTTACTACTACTAGATATTTGTATTTTGTTCCTATTAAGAAAAAAAAAAGGTCAGTTTGCTGTTTCCAAGCCCCACATCACTGATCAGACAAGCTGAAGACCCTTCATTCAAATCAATTAAAGGCAGGTATTCTATATTTGTCCTGTTAAACCCGCCTTTTCATTAAAGGGATCCTCAAATCTAATCTGTATGTGCTGCAGTGTACAATCGATTACCATAGACAACAATAATTGGGATGCTGTACTTAGAAGAAAAGAAAAAACCCAATGACTCACAAAATGTTTCTCACTGCTGACACAACATCTCATTTATCCAAAAGGGTCACTTTTCAGAACAAACGAAAAAACATTATTCACCTATGTTAACCCCTATGTTATCCTATGCTATTCACCTATAACGTAAATTCATGTAAAATGATTTTTTTTTTGATAAATTTGGTTTATTAATGATTATTAACTCAGTCATAAACACAAATAAAATAATAATTAATAAGCAGTAATAGTAGATGAAGAGGGAAAAGACACAGTGAGATCAGTAACCAGCAACACCTGATCTTTAACAGTGTAGATGAATGTGTCCTCTTTCTATTAATGTGTTATAGCACATAAAAAAGTATAACAAGGTTTTGTCCCAACAGCGATGTAATAACAGAAGCCAAGGGGCAGTTGCTAAATTCCATCAGTAATTTTTATGCAAAATATGAATTGCTTCTGGAATACTCCAGTAGTTGCTCTTTCTGTCTGTAGATCTGTACTGTCATATCTGTATCAAGAACTTGTTATCAAGAACTACTGCTGTCCCATATTTCATACCTTCATTCATAGATTTCAGCAACTGCCCAGTGACGTCTACTGTTAGGCCTGCCACAATTATTACACAATTGCCTGATCACAATTACTCAAGCTAACTGCAGTTACTTTCTACAATTTATACCTTTCATAATTATATGCTTGCGCC
>JAILXH010240865.1:25908-39424 GCA_023558415.1 Piaractus mesopotamicus | reverse complement strand
CACACACTGCAGACAGTAAAATGACATAGATAGAGCATACAAGAAAACAAAACAGAGCGTTTACTTCGCCAATGATCCTTGAGTTTTGAAAGTGTAAAGAACGCTTTTAAACCTTTAACCTCCACATAATAGTTCTGTACATAAAGGCTTTTCCTAGAACTGTATGTCCAAGCCAAGGACCATATAGAAAAATGTATTTTTAAGAGCATACAGAGAGGAATAAGTGATGAAGACTCAAAGAAGAGTTTCCAATCAGACATAGGCAGAGCAGACAGAAAGAGAGCAAAGGATCAGCCTATTTCCTCTCTGTCACTTGAAAGAGGTGTCAGTCAGAAACAGCCTCTCATGTTAGACAGAGTGATAGATGCAGGAACAGAAGACCTTCACAACCTGCAAGATTCACAAGAGGCTGAAAGACTCAGTTTCTAAAGGAGAGTTCTTCAGGGGCTAAACTCTTTTAAGTACCTCAGCTATGAGAAAAAATGTGATTAAAATGTGATTAAAAGACATGACAACTTTGTCAAACGAAGAATTAATTATACACGTGTACAAGATTAAGTGGGTCACTCATTTTGATACTGTTAACGGTAAGTTTTGATACCGTTCATGCTGTATACGTCTAACTCCAATAAGCCACTGCAGTCTTTATTTAACCGTATGTGAAGCAGCACTATTGCTACTAACCAATGCTATTGTTTGCTACTGAACAGATTTCACTGAGCAGTCTACATATTATTCTGATATATGACCTTGAATTATATATACACTTATAGGTTAAACTGTAGGTTTACAGGTACTGACTGTAGCCCATCTGCATCAGCCCCCCTTCACCTCATCCATCAATGCAAAGGGACCATGATAGGACCACCACCAGATATTATTTGGGCGGTGAACCATTTTGAGCACAGCAGAGACAATGACATGGTAGTGGAATGTTGCTGTGTATAAGACTCAGTGTATCACTCAGAAAAAAGGGTATGAAATTGTCACTGTGGGAGTAGCACTCTTGTCTCTGGGGTGGTACCCTCAAGGGTACATCTCAGTACTTTTAGTCAGGGAACATAACTGTACCACAATCCATTGAAATGACATTTTCTAAGTTGGATTGACTCCACACACCCCGTCCCGTCTCCAGGTTTTTATTATACTGTTCTGTTTTTAAAACATTAGGTTATGAAGAGGTACAAATATGTACTTTTTACTTGGAAAAACTTATTTACAACTTGACCTTAAACCATTGTTGTACCTGAGGGTACATTCACACTGTATGTATGAATGAAAATGTACCAGCACGGTATCTTTATTTCTATCTTTGTGGGATTTTAAACACTGCATATATTTACTGGCCACTTTATTAGTAACACGCATTAGTAACACATTATTATTATTATTATCATTATTATTATTATTATTAGTAGTAGTAGTAGTAGTAGTAGTAGTATACAACATTTTAAGTGTCCATGTCTATGCCATTATTAAGCGATAATATCAAGTCGATAATTACTTATTAACTGCTTATTACTACATTATTAAACAATTACTCAATAAAGTAAGAATTAAGCATTTTCCATAAGCCTCATCAAATCAGGAACTAGACTGAATTAAGCCTTGTCCATGGAATTTTTCACTGTGTATAATATAGTGCATAAGCATATAAGCTAGCATTATAGCATTATAAGCTAATGCTACATACGTTATTGCTACACTAACTACACCTAACATGCTGTACAAAAATTATAATGTATAACACACAAACTAAAGAAAAAGCTTATTTCACCCTAGTTATGGCTTAATAATGTAGCAATAAGCCAACTGGTAATTACCAACTACTGGCTTGTTAAAGCTTGCTAGTGCATTATAATGTCCCTCTATAATAAAATGGTGTCCACCTACCTCATGTACACTACTTACATGTACAGTTAAAAACTATGGCTCATCTTTTTCCCTGCATAATGTAAGTTAATCATCCTCTAGTTCTTTATCAGTGGTCAGCTTCTGACCACAGGATCACTGTTGGCTAGATTTTTCTTGTTTGTGGTCTACTCTCAACCCTGCAGTGAGCCCCACCAATACTGCTGTGCAACACCCACCAACATGCCACTCTCTCGTTGCTGTCATCCAAATAACATCTGGTTAATGGTCCTGCGGTAGTCCCAAACCATAGAAGGATGGGTAGTTGCTGACAAATAGTGCAGCAACAGACGAGGTAAAGTCAGAAATTACACACCTACAAAGTTCACCTATAGGGTCTGTATACCTGATATATGGCAACTCAGTGTAAAACAGCCTATAAAAATAACCCTGCCTTCCTGTGTGCTGTTACTTTCTTTGCTTTCTCATGTGTCAAGTGATGACAGTGCAGAGGGTAATCAGTGTGACAGCAGGGTTGCAGAGAGCGGGCCGCGGAGTAGGCCGGAGACAAGGCCGGACAGGAGCAGGACAGGGAGGCTGCTGGCAAGGTTTAGAGGCTTGTTTGTGGAGCAGCAGACGCTCTTTGGCCCCCACTGGAGCTAATTAACCTTGGCCTAAAGATAGCAACAGAGACCTCTCAGAGCGGAGGTGAGGAGGGCTGTCTGAACTTGCCTTCAATACAGCCGCCTTCACACTTCTTCTCAACACATTTCATTTAGAGCTCTTTCTCACTATCAAGTCCATTTTCATTAGAAAGCACACCTAAAGAAATCCCCACAGAGGCATTCCACCTATAGAGTATGTTTGTATTTTTAAAGAATTTGCACAAAATATTAAAAGAATATAGTTTTTGATTAAATTAAAGTGTCATTTTTTGTATAATTTTGGCTGAACACTTTCAACTATTAGCTTACTTTAGGTTAAAATAGATAATAAAATAAGCTTAAAAACAGCATGTGTCCATCCTTAAAAGAAAGTGCAGCACGATATTGTAAAAATATAATACCGTGATGCTTCAAGAAACTTTCACAATACAGACTATCGCACAACATTTATTTTTTCAGACATTGGATCAGTTGGAACTGAAAAAAAAGATACTATCAACAACTGTGAATACAATGATTTTTATTCAATACTTACATACTGTGTAACACTAAATACAGTTGAACAGGATTCATTTTGCTCTCTCTATAATGAAACACGCAGTTGGTCAGAGGTTCTACATGCGCTGACGATATACAAAATAAGTTCAGAACAGCATACTGTATTGTATCTTGACATAAGTTATCACATAGCTGACTCAAATTCACCTCTTAAAGTGTGAATTAATTTTCATTCCCTCTTAGATGCAGCAATGTCAGCATCAGCCCTTGGACTGACTCGTTTCTGAGCATCATCTGGCATTTGTGGAGGACTGACTAGCTGATTAGCTTAGCTGCTGCCACTAAACCAAAGTTCAGGTCTGATTTATATATTAACTTGTACTCCGTAACCACTATGCCTTGGTAGCCTACTACTCTGCTGGGTAACCATTTAAGGTTTATGCTGAAATGATTGTTCTCAAAGTCTTCGCTCCTCTGAGGACACATTTATTTTTGTTTTGTAAAATAATTTGCTAGTCTGTTTGTTTTGCTTGTCTGATAAGATGAGTATTTTTATTATCCACTTCTCCAACACAAACTTTCACTTGTCCCAAGCAAGCAGACAAGCGTTAATGTCAAGCCATGCATTTCCATTACTCTCCTTAGGGAAGCCTAGTGCATTTACATTTATGGCATTTGGCAGATGCTCTTATCCAGAGTGAGTAACACATTTTAATCCTGTTACAGAGGTAGGCGAATTTAGCATTACAAGTCTTGCCCTAAGACTCTTATTGGTACAGCGTGGTGTGCTTGCCCAGGAAGGAGATGTGGAGGGCAGAGGTGTTATCCAACTATCAGCTGCCCTCGACAGGAGCAATATGAGATCTTTAGCTTGGTAAGCTCTTTTCAGAACAACTGCTTTGTCAAAAGAAGAATGAATGAAGTACACGTATGAACAAGATAACCTGTATAAACATTGTTGAAGGCCTTATTTTACAGTAATGGTGATCAGATCAGATCACACATTGATGATTAGAAGCGGGATAGTATCCTCCAGCGGCCTGGAGAAGAATGCCACTATTGCGAACTGATAAACAAATGGCAAATGAGAAGAAGAAAAAATGCAGACAATAAGGCCAGAGACAGCGAGGAGAGGATCAATGGGACCCAGTCGGAACCTGGTGAGGAGGAGCCAGTGCGTAGTGGCAGAACTCCGGTGGAGTCCCACAAGGAAGAGCCTGTGGCACTGTCAGCCAGGAAACTGCTCCTGGACAAACTGAAGCAAGAGGGAGAGCGGATTAGTGTGTTAGTGGTGGAGCTATGCTGTACAGGAGGAGCTGCTCCTGAACACGCTGCGTCCGGAGAAACTGAAGCAGCAGGTGCAGCTCGGCAAACAGGCTGGTCTTTGAGTGGCCGAGGCAATAACGGCGATGCTTGATCTTAGCGAGAAGACAGCAAGGCGAGCAACACAACGAGGAGGAGCTCAAGGCAGAGTTGGCGTGCTATGTGGCCACCGAGTAATCAGCAACACAGTGCGACGTGGCAGAGGAGCTCAAAGCAGAGATGGCGTGCTGCACAGCCCCTGAGCGAGCTGCAACACGGTGACTGGTATGCAGGAAAAAGGGACCCTGTGCCAAGCAAGCCTAAGCTGGCGGAGAAACAGAAGCCCGGCAACCGTCGCAGGCTATGGGTCCAGTGCGGCACAAAGGGCAGATGGCTCACAGCACATGTTGATAGGGGCTCTCAGAGGAGAGAACGCTCACAGGAGTTTCTCTGCTACGTCCAGGCACGCTCCCGCACACTGAGAAAGGCACATCAGACGACTGAAATCAACCACCAACCAGGTCAGGTCAGTCACCGGTGGAAAGTCGACCCAGCGGGGAGAAAACTGCTCTTGGTCTCTTTGGGGTGGAGGGGTCTGAATCGGGTACACAAGTTTTGTCTTGCACACATATGGAGGAGTGCATTCTCCAATTGCATTTCCTGGCATTGACCTTGGTAAGGAAACACTGCCCTTGTGAACCTCTTTGACATTTTACAGACTGTGTTGGGTCACTGGGACGGTGGACTTTTAAGGAGGGGGCAGTGTGGCGACAGCCACAGGGCATGCAGCCGACCAAGATCTGGCATGCTGGGAGGAGACTCATGGGAGGCACGCACCCCAGAGCTGTTCTCAGATCAGAATCGAGGCTTCACTTGGATCTTCTTTTGACTGGCGTTACAATCTCTTCTATTCTGTGCATGCATAAAATGAATGGTGAGATAAAAAATGAACTCTGTTGATGGAATGCTTCCATACATTAGGTTCCGTCTGATAAAATAAAGCAGCTGCTGTTGGTCCTTTCTCTGCTGGAGGTTTAATTTCCCAGTGGGTTCATGAAATTGAAGCCCAGCTTCTGAGGAAAAGCAGCGCTAGGCATGCGTCACGTCAGCAGTTGGGCTCAGCAGCAGCTCTGCCTGTGGGGATACAGAGTGAGAAACAGATACCAGCTGCCCAAGTCAGGAGCAATCCACACCTCCATACAAACAGTGCTCATCCAGCATCAGAGAGTCTGACCAACTGCCACTGTTTCACTGAACCCCACTTAATAACAAGAGGAAATGAAATGTGGGCGCTCCTCAAATTACCCAATCAATGCAATGAACTCAAGGAGACGGTGCTAATTAAATGAAAGCATGAGAGCTCTTGGCATTATTGATGAGGCCCGGCGCTAGTCTCCATATTTCTGCTGTCACTTAGCCATGGAACGAGCTGTCTGGGAGGGAATGGGAAAGAGTAACTAAGCTATGCCACTGCACAAGCTTAATTCAGCGAAACTAACAATAATTGAAGGAGCTGCTCATCCTGTCGTAGGCTGAGGAAGTGCATGTCATTCATTACTGAGGGCAGAATCTTGGGCGACAGCCACAAATGAGCAAAGCACTGTAATGAATAGACAAGCTTCAGGAGGAAGTGTGAGAGCGTGGCATGATTTTCACAGCAGCATCTATAAAAACAATTTAAAATTTTGTCACCAGTACTGATTCCAATTTTACAGAGCTACAAATTCAGCGGACAGATATTATCAATATTATCTATTTGCTCAAAAATTAAACAAACAATTGGTTAGTCAGTGCTTTACTTACTGATATGCGTCAGTTGCCAATTGGGACCCGTCATATATGAATACAGTACACAATTCTCAAATTTCATAAACTCAAATTTAAAAAACTTAAAAAGACATGTAAAGAACCTAAAAAAAACATGTAATCTTTAATTCATTTTTATTCAACAGAATCATGTTTGTATTTAAACTGCAAGTATTACAGTCCTACTCTTGTTTCAATTTAAAGTTTTAGGTGGAAACAAAAGGGTCACATTCTTGACATGCTCAGCAGAAAATTGGCCAATCAGGAACGGTCTTTCCCCATAGTATCTAGGTGGATAATAGCTAAGCGAGCTCTTCTGCTGAATAGGACTTCAAGAGCTGAAGAGAAGGCCTAATGTGTTAGATTAACTACGTACATAAGTACAAACTGACAGAGGAATCAAACAGTCATGTTTTAATTTCCAATAGGCAAAAAAATGTCACTCTAGTCCTTCTGGAAGTCCTCGAGATGTCACTGAGGAGAACACAAGCAGCCTATTCAGTCAGTTGTTAGACAATGAAAACAGCGATGGCAGCTCTATACCAGGGATTTCTACTGAAAGAGTCACTGTGAAACTGCTACAAGGTAAAGTAGAGGCTAATATGACTGTCACAAGCTTCGAGTAAAACACGAAATGTCTTTCTGAAGCTTCAAAATGTCTGTGTTTAATCCAAAATGGACAAAAAAATGTTCAAGTGAATCACTATTAGAAGTTAGTATTACGGTACAGGTGGGTTTTTTCCTCCACACACACACACACACACACACACACACACACACACACACGCACACACACACACACACACACACACAAAAAACACTAAGCCTGCCAAGCCCTATTCGGACAAGATTAGTTTTACACAAGGTGGTGGAGTAATGTAAATTTTACCAGCATTTCTTAGTGACTTTAGTCCCATCCGAATGCGCCATGTCAGTCATTTTTACCAACTGTGCACTCCCGTGTCAGTAAAGATTTCGGCTCCTTTTACCTTGCATAAAACGAGTTGTAGAAAATCACCTCAGGTTTTATTAATCCCATGCGAATCAACATGTCAGTAAAAAAGCTATGATGGAGATGGAGTTTCTGAAGTATTGAGGCATGTTTTTGTGTTCTCTGTGGCTAAAATCAAGCTTATATATAATGTTCCTGTCCTGTCTCAGATGTATAACTCAGAACGTTTAAAAATTGCAGAAAAAAAGTTTGTTTTTATGCAGTAAAGTTGACTGTTTGCTTTGCATTCCCAAACTGATGTGATGCTAATGACGTGCTGCCTTTATTTAAGACAGCAAGATAAATGTAATAATGGCTAATAATGGCTAATTTAAAAAAATTTACTTTTTCTACTCTTTTATGGAGTGAAGGCAGTGTGTTATTCGAGTAGCCACTCCCATCTCTGTCATTTATACTGAGATTTCTTATCCTGTGCGAATCGGTCATAAACATTACAGGCATCCTGTGGTAAACTGGCATTACCCCACCACCCCATGGAAAAGGAATCCCGTCCGAATGGGGTTTAAGCGAGAGAGAATCAGGAGTATATCAATTATGTGTTTGTAATAAGGAATGCTGTAGCTTTCAGGATCTATATACATGGAACCTGTCAAAAATATGTTGTAGTTTATCTGATAGAAACAGTCAAGGATACAGGGAGTACAGTATCTTTCTACTTCTACTGAACATGTAGGGCTCAAGTTTCTGCTGACATCAGAGACTCCTTCAGTTTGGCCTCCGATCACACAGCATACTAACCTATATTACAAATCTCATGTGTGCCAACAAGTTGGACAAGTTACATATAAAAAGCTGCTGAGACACATTCGCCCTTCAAAAGGAAAAAAGAAAGAAAAAAAGCTGGACACAAGCATCATCCAGTTTATCCAGTGGACTCAAACACTGACCATTGGCTTTTTTAACTTCTATTAATGATGAGACAAAAGTTAAGATAATATGAACCCAGTGCACTGAATGCATTAACATAACGCAAGTGAGAACAAGTGAAAAATAAATGAAAAAGAGACTCTGCTAAAATCCATTGCACAGGCTAATTAATTATAAATGTCTGTGCTCACTGATTTATGACAAAGTTATCTCTCTGAAATTTGAACATTCAACTGCTGAAGGAGTCCCAGACAGATGAGGAGAGTGTTCATAGCGGACACCATGGGTGGACAACAATATATTCATGATAAATGAATAAACACTGTGGGTATCATCAGCACATGAAGAACACTGATCAACTTCATATTTCATTAAAAAGACTGCAAAACGAATCCTGTTTAAATTTCCTTTTTAAGCAGTACATGAAATTTTGAATGAAAATCACTGGACTTCAATTTTGAATGTGACTCTGCTGATGCACTTTGTTTGTTCCAACTTATCAATCCTCAGAAAAAAGAAGTATCGTGTTAAATACTGCAATAATTAGAATATCTGTGCCACTAGCTGAAACTAGCTGTGGATATTTCTTATTTTCATGCAGCCATCAGAAGAACAAAAAATGTTCATTACAAAGCAGGCCTTGGAGACCATGTCTATGGCGCTCTTGTTCTTGATGTTGCACGAATTAGATATGAATGATTCAGTTAAAGAGAAGCAGCTGCGAGGTTCCTCCTCATCACACATAAATCCTTGCCTCTGTATGCCTTTGTCAGGTTGTTTTCCGCTGTCCGTGGAGACCAGATTTGACAGTGCTGGAGAATTAGATATTGTGACAAGTGTGACTGTGTTCACGAGAAGAGGAGTTGAGTCCTTGCGCGGGTTTCGGAGGCGCTTTGGTTCGGAAGCTGCAGTAAACCCTCACTAACGGCAACCTCTCCACTGAGCAGGAACCATCAGACTGCCTCAGCGCTGTCTAAAGCAGATCAAATGAACTACACCTCTGAGCCTGCTTTCTCCAAAACAATTCTTTTTCGCAATGATGATCACAGTTTAACATGGAAGCGAGTGACAAAATGGTTCCGGGAAGCATCTTGGTGTTTCTTTCAACTGATCTCGCAATTCCGCATAAACAACACAGTTTTGTGGGGAAGTTCATCCATATTTGACTTCAATGACAACCGCTAATACAACTGATGTGTGTATTCAAGCGGCCTATGAGATGATTCCAAGAGACTGAAGCACCTCTATGTATGTTGGCAGCTTTGATGCAGCAGATTGTTCCCTTTAGGACCTCAGGCTTCACTGCTACAGCAGAGCCAGGCCAGAATGGAGATAATGCAGCACTATTTTGCACACAAATCTACACTGAAAAAAAAAAGTGATGCACTGAATTTACTTTATTGCACATCATTTCCATGTGAATAAAATATGTTACATCAACACAATTTTGTCTTTTAGTTTCAGTAGTCTGGCATCATTTCACTAATTTGGAGTGCCGTAATTTATCATTTTAATACATATTATTGTAATATAAGGTTTTGTGGATGTTATGCATTTAAATTGACAGACAAAGCAGCAAAGAATGGAAAATATGATGAACGCACATGACAAACCATCTGGAGAGAGCATATTATCATCACCAAGCACATTAACCCAGAGATGAACAGCACAAGACAGTCAGCACAGCATTGTGACAAATACCATAGAATACATATAAATTCCAAAAAAAGAAAAATAGAATCAATAAGAACAACCAAAATACATATAAAACCAACTGAGGTGAGGACACACTCCAAAACTGAGCTTTGCCCCATTTATACACACATTACATCTGCTTAACATTTAACTCTCTCAAATGGATTTAAGATTCGTACCTCAACTGTATTAGCAGGCTATATTATGTTAGCCAAGTTTATTAAACCTGGTGCCAGAGGCTCTTGTTAGGAGAAAATGATAGTTTCAAAGCAATGTGTTAGTTTTGCCTAGCAACGGCCACTGAATTCGTACAAGGGAGTTTCCTCAAGCTGTATCTTTCTGTGCTGCTGATTGGCTAATGTGACAGTGCATTGAATCTGACAGAGAGTTGCTAATCAATGGTCACCACAGGGCGCTGTGCCTGACGCGTATGCAACATGGACAGAGATCCTGGTGACAGCGTCTTGTTATTGTAAATATATTTAAGGAACTGGCATTTCACCCACCAGCCAGTTTCACAGACATATTAACCAAAATTTATGTAAAGTTACATTTTATATTATATTATGTTTTCTTTCTTTTTTTGTCATCAAATGACGATATAAATTCTGCCATTTATCAATAGTTCACTGCTTTGCTTTAATGATGTGACATATTCCAATTGTAAGCTAGACATTCAGAAATTTAAAAGTTTTAAGCCAGTGTAAAGGTGTGCGTTAATCCAAAAGTTGAAAGACTGTGACTGTAAAACCTGCCATTAGCATCTTCCGTTGAGTCAAAGAAAAATGAGAATCAGAATCAGGGTTAAAACAACACAGATGAGGCGACAATGTAATTTTAATACTAGGTTATTAGGATTGCACGGCCACTGTAAAATTCCACTACCTACTACTATTCCACTACCTACTACTATTTTAGGACACTACCAGAAGATAAATATGTAGTTGAAGCTGGAAATACACTTCATTTGGTTACCTTCTGTAAGGAGCTGCATATGTTCTGTGGACTATTTTGGGTGCGAATGTGTGTGTGAATGTATATGTCTGCGTGTCTGCCCTGTGATGGACTGGCAACCTGTCCAGGGTGTATCCTGCCTTCCCCCCCAATGAATTAATGTAGACAAGCATGTTCAGTGTATTGCCATTTCTCAAACCTGTATGTTCAAATCACGTTAACAACCTACCAGTATGTGCATAAACAAATCTGTATTTCCTTTCCTACAATCAACTCTATGTCTGAATGACAGTGGTCTATCAACACTGTCAGTATTTATTTCTTCTCTCACGCCTGCACGCTGTAATTTGTGTACAAATTCTGTGCGAGATATAATTGGTGCCCTTGCAACAGAAGAGAGTAAATATTTGCATTGTGCGTGCTGACAAAGGAAGCACTATGGCCACCCCGTGCTTTTGCGTCGAATGCCAAGCGTGCCATCTGGCTAATAGCGACATATTCTCACGGAACGAGCAGATGCAAGAGGGTGAACGAGTGAGGGAGAGAATGAATGGGTGAGGGAGCGAGTGATCATTCCATCTCTTCAAGCCAGACAAGACCAATGGTTTTAGGCTAGCAAACAAGAAAAAGCAAAGAAAAGAATGCAGTAAACTCCCGTCATACGGTACAACACATGCATGCACTCAATGTGACACACACCGTCTCTCAGGGGGGCACGACAAAGAGAACACAGATGCGCCAGTACAGTTTGTGTGCCTCTGTATATATGGATGTGCCCCAAGGGTTTGGACCTCTAAAAAGGAAAGGAAGTCATTTATGTGAATTATGGCTGTGGGACCACATGGAAAGAAAAAGAACAACAAAACAATAGCTTGTGTTTAAGCACATTATTCCAAGGAGTGAATGCAGTACAGTGCAGAACAATGAGCAGATATTAGTCACGTTACAAAACCCAAACTATTATGCTGGAGTAATTGCAAAGTGAAGCTTCAAGAAGTACCACATAAGAGTGGCTTTCATTCTACAGTCGTACCAGTGGGTGCTGTTCTCTGGCAGAAGCTGGGTAATATCAAACAAAGGAATAGTCAGGGATATTAAATACAGTTATTATGAAAATGATTCCTTGGGATATGCAGTTCTGGTTCTGTTTCCATGACAACAGGGCGTCTGGGAAGGTGCCGGAGAATTCAGCGCGAAGCTTTCCTCAAAGTTAAAGGTTAAAGAGTGGCCTATTGTTGCGAGGCTGGACAGCGAACAAGTGCTCTGTTTCAGAGTCTCTCTATGTTCTGGCTTGAAGACGCTGATAAAGCACATAGGGGGAAGTCTTATCTATGAATAAGGAGCGAATGAATGAAGGCTTTTTTATGTGTTTTTAATGTCCGCTCGTCCTCTGCGGTCACAGTGACAGCCCAGCTCAGAGACAATGAGCACTGATCAATAGAAGCAGGAAGGTAATTAATGCTACCTTGGACAAGTCTACTCACACACAGGCACACACTTTTAAAAAGAAAGGTTCCTAAATGTTTCATGATTTAGACATAGACACAAGAACCTTTACATTATGTGAAGGTTCTTTAATCTTTACAATGGTTCTTTATACTCGCACGTCTCATTGTACAAAAAGTTCTTTAAAGAAAGGTCAACTGAAAGGGTCTTCATGAAATTGATTATTGTTCTACGGCATCAATTTAAAAACTTTTTTTGGCTGACTGCAATATGTAAATAAGCCCAATCACTAACTTCTTTGCCATTCCCACAAACAAACAATTTTGCTAAAAATAAGGCAGGCTCATGTTTAACCACATTACATCAAGGTTTGTTCAATATTGTAAAATATTCAAAAAACATGAAACTGAAACAGGTGATGTTATCACGCTTGGGCATCCAGGAAAATGCCTAGTCCCTAGTCAAGACTTGCCACTTTGCCTTTGCCAAAAAAGAAAGTTATGTTCTCTGACAAAAAAAGAAAAGAACCATCCAAACTGTTACCAGTGTAAAGTTCAAAATCTGTGAAGTCACCATTAAGGACATACACTTTTTGGAGCACATACTGCTTTCCAATATATAATATACATCTCCCACTGAAAATATGTGGCGCATTATGAAGCGCAAAATACAACGGCCCAGCACAGTTGTGCAGCTAAAGCTTAATAATGGGGACTGAAAAAAATGGTTGTGTGTTCAGTCCCCATTATTAAGTGTCGTTAAAAGGAAAGGTGATGTAACACAGTACAACATGCTACTGTGTCAACTGTTGGCAGGCATCAAACTAAGAGTGAGCGTATATATGCAAAAATTAATAAGGTTAATCAGGTAAAACAATTTTTTTTAACTGCTTTCTATTTAATACAAGTCAAAGGCATTAGTGATTGCTTTCTGTTCCTATTGGCATCTTACATACTGTCCCAATGTTTTCAAAATTGGGGTTTGTGTGTTAATGTAACTATTTTATTTCAAGCAATTTTGGACCATTGCTACTGATCCATTCATTAAGAAATGTTTACATAATGTAAAGGGCAGCAACAACATCTTGCAAGGTGTCAATCACAACATGAAGCAATATATTCTCATTATGGTATTTTCTCCATAAGGTTTACTTCTAACACACAAGCACACCTTAACATTTTCCAGACTAGCTTCCAGAGAGTACAATGCTCCTTGGGTGCACACATGACAGTGTAGGGTTATTTACCACAGAACAATGCGTTTGGCTGGAAGAGTGATGGAGGCCACAGAAAAGCACTTCATCTCCACTGAGGGAATCCGGTCAAGGGCGACTAATTTTAGATATGTATAGTAAAGTGATGCACTTTGTCAGAGTTCGAAATGCATATTTCAGGATAACAGCAGTCTCTGAAATGGCAGA
>JAILXH010240814.1:1300-13244 GCA_023558415.1 Piaractus mesopotamicus | reverse complement strand
TCCAGTCCACGTGCTGTAATCAATGGGAATGAGCCAAAGACTGGAATCATCAGCAGGCCAGGCCTGAGCTGGCTTCACTGGAGGCCACAGACTGCCAGCCATCGATTCCCTTCACACTAAGGTCGTCATGAAATCAGTTTCGACCAAGTGAGTATCACAATGCTAAATAAGAAACTGATACTATGCCAGGAAAACAGTCACAACGTCACAAGAAGCTACTAAGTCTTTATACAGGAAAACTATTTCAAGCTCTGGTAGAGGTCAGGACTTTCTTTGCGGTGAACGTACTTAAGAAATTATGTGAAAGTACTTAAGAAATTATGGATTTACAGGTTTTGCTGTGTCTCTTAGCTGATCTCAATATAGTGTTAACATATCGCTGCTGTCGGAACAAAACCTCGTATCTCCATTTCTGTCATTTTTCAGTTTTTGACATAATTTGGAAGTGCCTGTTGTCCTTTAGACTGTGTGTAAATTTCATGACGGATGTTCCAAAAGAAACGGCCCAAAATGACGTGGAAAAATGTCTGGTTCCATTGACGTACATTCAAAGTAAAGTACATTTTTTCTTTCTCCTGTAGAGTTAATATTTTGGAGACACAAGGTTTTGAAACGACAGTAGGAATATTTAATAGGGATACAAGAACGCACTCTATTACAGCGTATTATACTGTATTGTGACTAGTATGTTAGCTTGTGACTACTGTGTTAGCTTGGGGCTAACATATTAGCTTGTGTCTAGAGCATCAGACTGGTACACTATAAAGCACAGCTTTTGTTTCAAAGTACTGAAAGAGTGTTAAATCATTTACCAAGTTGTAGTATTACAAAAACATTGAACTCTACTTCACACCGCAGTAAGACAAAGTGAGCAGAGTGAGGGAGACAGGGGAGGACAGACATGCAGGATGGTGACAGCTGCTCAGTTAGACCCAGGCTACGACAAGGTGAGAACACAATGTTTTGTGGAACACACAGCTCAACTCCCCCATCATACCCAGCAACAATTAGCAACCGATGAGTGCTCCTGCCGGAATGAACTCAAGAGGTTCCTACAGTAACCATCCCTCTTCTGGGTAAACACTGAGTGCAGCAGAAAGCAAGAACCCACCCTGCTCTTCAGCCAGCGTCTGGCAAACAGGAGCAACGTTCAGCAGGGACTGTACTGCTTCCAAAGACTCTTCTGATGTGCACAAAACAATGCAAATTTATACTTTAAGTCTGAACTAATACTAGAAACAAAACAAGGCTTTCAGATGATTTCTAATCCAATTCATAGAGTGTTACTGGCTCAAAGGCTCAATGTCTTTGTTTGGCATGTTTTAGGTCTGTTTAGTTGTTGATGAACTAAGCTTTAGTCTTGTGGTCTACTGGACAGAGAGTCTATAACCCGGAGCACTGGAGGCACGTGGGGAAGAACATCTGCCTTGTTGTTTGTCTAACAGCAAATGCAGAAGTGGTAAAGGAGAACTTAACAACTGCTTGATCTCTCCAAAGACTGGGCAGAAACATCAGCTTTTTGAGGTGACCACACCTCAGTTCTGGCCTTTTAATGTAATGAGCAGCCTCACTGCAGAACAAAAAGGACTGCTTTGACAAACACGTGCGTGACGAAATTGTTCTAAGAGTCTAAAAACATTCACAGTACACTAAAGCAGTTAAGAACAGAAATAAGAAGATATGCAGCACACAGGTAAACTGGCATTATGACAACTTTCTGAATTTTGCCATTCTAAATTAACATCCCCCTCAAATGAGCAAGAATGACTGCAAACATGCACCGATTCTAGACCTGGACTGGTCAGCGGTATTGATACATGGATGTCTGACGTGATTAAGATTTTTAAAATATGCTGACAAAGCCAAAACTCTGTACTAGCAGGATTACGGGCTCAGCGGTAAGTGTTGTTGAATAAGAAGGCTCAATACTAAAGTAGGGAGATGAAAGGGAGAATATTTGGAAGCTTAACATTTACCAAAAATACACTCTTGCTAACATAAGAGCATAAAAGTTATCAGAGCTCGCCTTTAGCTTCTTATGTTATTCTTGCCAGGAACAGGGCTCAACTCCTCAATGCACCAAGCTGACCCCAACAAGAACAGAAAACAGTCTACTTGTGTTGTGCATGGCCAATTTAGAGCTGACTCCCTAAGATGCTATCTCAGGCTTTGCCCAACTGACTCAGAGCTTAAAGAGTTGGGGTCATGCCTTTTTTAAATGGACTTCATCTGTAAAGGCCATTTAATGACAGCCTGAGTGGTGAACAGCAACGATCAATCGATAACAATTGTTCCAAATGTGACATAAGCAAGAACAAAGTGTTGACCAAATCAGCAGTTTGGCACTTTTTACTGCGGCTTACCTTCTACACTGTCAGAGCAGGATGTGCCAATGCCTGTGTCGCCGCTGTCGGAGGCGGCGCTATGACGTCTCCCGCGGTTACTGCTGGTGGTGGTGGAGGAAGAGCCTTGCCATGCTGACTCACAGCCTGGGACCCATCCAGGAGAGGACGTGCTCGAACCTAAGCAACAAACAGAGGTCGCAGTCACCACAGAGACTGTGCTCACGGCCACCGGAGCAAACACACAGCACAAAGACGCTAAACAAGAACAGCATGACCACTAAAGAAGCAGAGTGAGGTCATATGACATCATAATTACAATCTTATGTGTCGACTGAGACATCACAGAATCATAGAAAGGTATCAGCTCTATACAACAGTCACTTCCAACAACTCTGAATCTGATTGGCTGAGAGGCGTTCTATCTGTGCTGCTATTTGTAATAACAGCACTGTTACTATGTTTCTACTGTGGCACATACAAAAACAAAAAAGTGTGCACACCAGATAACATCTATAAGATAATATTAGACCTGCAGCCCGCTTGCTCAGATTCTGAGGAAGACTGTAACTGCAGAATGACACCAGACGTTGACTGTAAGTGAGGTTTTTCGTCGGCAGCTGTGGCGGCGGAACAACTAAACAAGCTGGAATTAGCCAAAAATAAACAGAACGAAATTCACCAAACAAGATTGGCCGTGAAATGTTTTACAGAATAACCGAAACAAAACCACATTCAGGTTAATCTAGCAAATACTTAAAAATCTGATCTGAACCTGATAGTTGAAAAGCTACTACTTTTTTGGTGAAAGGTATTTTTTGTATTGATGTAGGCCTACATCTGATACAATATTAGAGGCTTATTTACTTCTTTTCTTTATTTTGCAGAACTGTTGTATAAAAGCAATAGAACATGCAAGGTCACGTGTTGTTATCATCACAGCTGTGAGTTGGTCGCAGGCACAAGCCTCTCATGTTCTATTGCTTAAATAATGTAGCTAGTATGGCTTGGAAAAAGTTACTTTTATATAATTATTGTTGCTGCAATAAAAACAATGGCTGCCCAAAGATACTGGAATCACGTTGGTATCAGAAGATGTTCAAAATATGCATATATTGGAATCGGTCTACAGATTCTCAAACAGATGAATGTTAGATCTGATCTTTAAAAATGATATTTGATGTCATATTGATATAAAACATACCAAATATTTAAAATGGAAAAAAGTAGTTTTATTAACACAGCAATAATATATGCAACACAAGATCTGACTTCTGAGTGAACATAAAACGACAAGAAATTATTTTTGAATATTCAGGATATACCAGAGATGTACATGATCACATCATACATCTCAAATTCTGTTTTCTAGGTGAAAATATAACACATGGCTTGGATAGGCTACATTAACAGGCTTGCACAATCTCTTGTACTCACGCTACAGAAAGTGACATGATGCTAACACTTGCTTCATATCCACAGCCAAGCTTGCCCAAGACTCAATTCCACAGTTTCCTCACTCGCCCTGACCTTAGCTACTCTTCTTGACTAGTGCTCAACAAGGACAGAAGAAGGACAAACTCAGGTGAGAAACACAGCTCCAAGTGGCTGGTCTTCCACTGGAGAGCATGTCCCCTTTATCTGCTAACCTAATCTATTTTAGGGTGTAATCCGGTTAGACATAGTCATTAAGGCTGTCCTCTTTGGGACCAGCTAGAAGGGAGAAAACGTATCAGGACTTTTGTTTATGGTCAGAGTTATATACAAATATTAGTACTTACATACATCTTTAGGGAGGGATAACTACAATACCAGTGGTTTGGTTAAAATTTGACCATTTTATGCAAATACTTGGACGCTGTCTTTTCCATGTGCAAGTGTTTTTTTTTCCCCCATCTTGAGTTGTAGAGAGAGAAAAATTACCCACAAACTTCTTGCCAAGTTTTCATTTTTTTCCTCCCTTGAAGTTAGCATCAGCAAAATCCTTAGACCACCATATCATCGCTAAAGCTTTTGCTGGGCCATAAATCAACAAAATGTACATGCTGTGCCTTGAGCGTTTGCCTTGGGTAACAGGAAAGCAAGCCGATAGCATGTTCATTCAGGACAAAAATACTTCAGATACTTCAGCACGCCCCTGAAAACAGCAAGACAGTCAGACGATGGCCTGAGACTGGGGTGGTACACCTGCCTTTATATTCTGGACTTTAGATCAATCACTGTCACAGGCCTGGAACAGGGCTGGGCAATATACAGTCTGTATCTGTATATCATGATATTTTTTCAGTTTTCTTTTCAGTTTTCGCAACACTTAAGCCCTATTATAGCAATACTGACAAGACACATAAAGCCCATAAAATAGTGGTGTCCCAGTTGTCAAGTGTTTTTTTTTTTTTCATGTTTAATTCTACTTTGTGCCCTTTATTACTGGGTACTTCCTGATTTTTTTGAAAGGACAGTTCAAAATACATTGAAACTTTATAAACTGTACATTTTCTCTTCTAGTCTGCGTCCAGTATACAATACTGTGAAAGGTTCCCTTCATGTTAAAAGAGAAGAACTAGATTACAACAGTCCAATCGAAACAAGCTATGTCAGCTTTGTAAGACATTACCAGCACTCAGGAAGTGCGCACTTATTAATCTTACTAATACAAATATCACCTGATACCATCCTATGTTTAAAAAACATTGTGATATCGACTTACTTTTATCAGTACCACCCAGCCCTAGCCTGGAGTATCATTCCCTTTAGTCTTGACAGATGTAAAAGAGCATAAAGATTATACTAAAACTAAAACATATAGAAGAGCAGTGTACTTACAGCAGACCACGGTACATTAAACTCAGTGGGCCTGTACTTACTGAGATGTTCTCCAAACTGGGCTACTGCTCCATCTGGCCAAATCCCCTTTAACATTACTTTGCAACAAGCTCGCCAAACATCCTCTTGCAACATGCTTTTAGTACAGAAATAAATCTACAAGGAGTGACCAAATGGCCTCATCCTCATCTTCGTAGCCAAGCAGTTAACTGTGTCAACAGACTAATGAATTAAAAGAGTTAAAAGAGAGTTTTTGTACCACCAAACATGCCAGTCTTTAGTTAAAACTACTGCTGATTTCCAGCTGTGGGCAGAGTGTATGTAGATAGTTGACCTTAGATGCGTCCAGATTTATCTGAAAAATTCCAGGCTCTAAAGGAAAGTACTCCAGACTTCAGAGCTTTCCAGTTGGTAGTATCAGATAGAGTAATTACACAGTAGTAAGCAGTTATTAAATGGGATACTGGATTCCATAGTTGAGTAACTTATAATAATGTTATAAGCAGTTTTGTATGTTAAATCTTAATGCATTAAAATGAAACCGTTTCACATAATGAAGGTAAGTTAAATCACGAGTGAAAATGGGTTTTGCAGCTGAATACTGCTCAGATTAAAGTGAAACTACACCAATTTTCAAAAAGAAATCTACATAATTAAATGGTTACGATGGAAACAAAGTCATTCAGAGTGGTTTCATGCAAAATGCTTCAATCTAGAGAAACCTGCCAAGTCAGAATTGTTCACATCGCTGGTGATGGGAACCAGACATCTGAAGAATTGAATGCCTCTGAAATCTCCCTCACAACAAGTTATTACATGAAATAAATCAATGCTACCTGATATAACACACTGTTTTGTGAATCAAGTCTTGGCTTAAAATGTATTTTAATCAATTTATTTTAATCCATTCATAACAGAGGTATACATGCAGGGCATCATGAGGCAAATAGTCCCCGAAGAAAACTTATTTTTTCAGCTTTATGACTATTTTGCCATCAGCAACATTACATATATCGCTGCAAAGAAAGCTCAAAAGACACGCGTAGGTTTACTGGTGGTTGTGGACAGTAAATAAAATGGCTATATTTGTGCTGTAGACATCGGGACTCCTGGTTCCTACCACCACCACTGTCAAGAAATCTGAGTCTGTAAGTTTCTCTACAATGAACCATTTCACGTCAAACCACTCTGAAAGACTTTGTTTACATCTCAAGGACTAAATTATTTAGAATTTCCTTAAAAACAGTGGAATTCAGCTTTAAGTTGCCCAGTCTTTAAGCTATTCTACATGAAGTCTCTGAAAAAAGGTTACAAAACACAAGGCGCAGTACAAGATATGTAGGTTACAGAGACTAACTAGTCACAAGTAAAAATGGATTAAATCTCTTAATGTCGCAGCAGAAAAAAGGAAGAAAAGACAAGTACAAGCTGTAGATAAGTACATCTCATTCTACCTCGTTTTAGCGCGCTAACGTGAGGCAGCTAACGTTAACACCAGCACGACCAGTTGTCCCAGCTCCAGGGAAACCGTGGCTGATGCTAGCAGGCTAAAACGGTTAACGAAAACGTTAAACCATTACCAGTTTATCGTGACAATGACTCACTCCTTGACGTTATTTAAGCTAGAAAACCACCAAAACAACCCCCTGAGTACATATGGTGTTGCCTAAGGGCGAGCTCGGTAAGTTAAAGGGTCTTAGCTCGTGTGCTAACTTGGCTAGCTAACAACAAAGATACCGTTAGTCACACGGCCAGATTTTACGGTAAAGCGAATTAATCCCCAAACGCACTGGAGGTTACAGCCAGTCCATCTCTCATTACAGACGAGTGTTGGTCTTTACCACGAGACTGAAGTTGGCTTAAAATTCGCCAGCTTGTTGTTCGAATTTTCCCGTTCCACCTTAAATGTAAGAAGAATGTAACTGCTGCACCATTTAAGGTGGACCGGAAAATTCGAACAAGCTGGCGAATAAGAAGCTGACTTCGGCTTCGTCATCTAGCTATCTTACCTGACTTATAAGCATCAAGGCCATCCTCAAAATCGTTTCTGCCCCACATTTCTCTCGATTTCATGGGCTCTCTTGTCTAATAAGCGCCGCCGAGGAGAGAGAGAGACAGGGTGGTTTCCAGAAGAAAGCGAGGAGTCCCCAAAAACGAGCCCAACAAGATGGTTGGGAGAGATGTTCTAGCTAAGTAAGACTAAAATCCATCTTTACGGCAGGCCAGTACAGGTATAAACACAACAAAAGCGGAAGGTTTTCCTATTCCACAGCGATTCCGAGCCGTGAATCAGTCATCTGTCGGAAATGAACTGAACTAGCTACAGTCGACTCTCCAGCGACCGCATTGCAAGGACGTGATCTCACACTCACTCAGTCTGAGTGCTGGGAGAAGGAGAAGGCGCAATCTGAGCCCAGCTCCTCCTACTCCACTCGCTGGCTGCAGACCAAGGACTCGAGGGAAAACTGAGGTGCTGGGTTGCTATACCTGCTCTTAAAGCTCAGAGGTATGTGGAGTCCCCCCCGGTGGATCTTTGTGCTGGTGGTCTGCACACTGATCCAAACACAGAAGTACAAAGGTACAACATAGATGTTACATAGATCATCCGCTTTATTAAAGGTCATGCCCGTACAGTGTTTCCACTCACTGGCCACTGTTTCAAAGAACATGGAGAGAAAACTGAAACCAACAGTATATTTCAGTGATGGACGGTAATAAAGTACATGTACTTTGTTACTTCACTTAAGTATGGAGGCCCATTTTTGCCACTTAACGAAAAAAATAACAATTAGGTGCTGGATTTTGTAAGTGAATTGCTATGCCATACAGAGCCCTGCTGGTGACATACCTAAAAATGAAAATAAAGTGTGGCCACGACTTAAAAAGGTGTGGGAACGAGATAATTAAGCCTTGACCACAGCTTAATAAGGCATGATGTCGTTCCCACACCTTACCAAGTCGTGGCCACAACTTACCTATATCATTCCCACACCTTACTAAGTTGTAGTCACACATTAGGATCTCATTCCCACGTGTTAATACGGTGTGGCCACCCAATCTTTTTATTTATATGGGTCACCAGCAGGGCTCCCTAATGTCATTATTTTGCAATATTACGTCATTATTTTGTGATAGTATTATTCTCATTATTCTAAGATGCTTTCTCATTATTCTCAGACGCTTTCCCATTATTTTTAGAAATTTTCTAGTTATTATGAGTCATCTTGTTATTCTGAGATACCTTATGCTTTTGAGATGGAAATATAAATAAATCTAAATATATATTTGAATATAAATAATGAGAACGTTTCTGAAAATAAAGAGAAATCATTTCAAAATACCAAGAAAGTTTATCGAAATAATGAATTGAAATAATCAAATGAATGAGATAATATCTCAAAACAATCACTTAGTGTCTTAAATAACGAGATAGTATTTCAATATAATGAGCTAATATCACAAAATAACGGCATATAAATTCACTCAAGAATGAAAACAATATTAGGTGCTGGATTTTTTTTTATTTTAAATGGCAGGAATGGGCTTCCATAATTAAGAGCTCTTTTCGAGTATCGGTGAGTATTTCCGTTTTTTGAGACATTTTAGAGTCCCAGTCCAAGCGCCTCTGGCAAGTTTTTTTAGAATTAAGCAGAACTCATCAATACTAAACATTGTGTAGGAGGTTTCTAAATAGATCCAGAGCAATATTATAAAGGCTGGCTTTCCATACATTGGTGCAACTTTAGTTGCTTGGAACCTGCATGAAGCTAAACTGCACTTGAGTTGCATAATGTAAATCGTCCTACAACTTACTTGAAACTAAGTCACAACAGTTGCAAGCATCTCAACTCCGTGAAACAAGTTTCATGAAACAGCTATGCATAAAATAGAAATTGTTCATGGACTTCTACTTGTACTCGAGTAATCTTTTCCAAAATACATCTTTCCTTTCACCACTAGTACAAATAGACCTCTGAAGTTGTTTATCATTCTGTAGCTGGCCTCATGCCCATATTAGCAAGTCTGCATCTAAGCTGAATTTCTCTATGGCAAAAATGAATGTGATTTTTGAAAAGAATGGCCTAATATGGGCATAACGCCAGCTACAGAATGACGACACAACTTAAGTGGTCTATAATAGCCTAAGGCAGGGATGTCCAGTCTTATCCACAAAGGGCCAGTGTGGCTGCAGGTTTTCGTTGCAGCAAGGCAGGAGCTCACATGATTGGTTGTTGAAGACTGAGACTGACTGATTAATTGAGTGGAATCAGGTGTGCTCTTCTTGTCTGGAATGAAAACCTGCTCCCACACCGGCCCTTTGTGGATAAGATTGGACACCCCTGGTCTAAGGAAAAGGCTGCACCTAAACAGCCACATCTATGCTTGAAATGGTTCACAATCTGAACAGTCTCAAGTGAGAATTTGCATCATTCATGAAGAAGTACCCACTATTGTGTTGCAGTTTGCAGAGCTTGTAAATCAACAATGTGTACTTAAGGCTTTCTTTGCCAAAGAAAACCCCATTAACGTATATTCATGAGCTTCTCCAGTAGTCTGTAATTTGCACTTGTACTCATTATTTAAGGCTGTACATTCTTGAAAATTTCTAAATAGTGGTCCTGTCATAAAAAAGTTATTTATAGACAGTTGCAGCTGAGTCTGGCTCAGGAATAGGCTTATTATTTTATACCATATTCCGTTTAGATTTCAATCACTGCTTTTTTTACTTCATGCGTTTTTTTTCTTGTTTGAAGTGTTTCCACCCCAATGCATTCGATTTAATTGCTTGCTCTATGATAAACTGTAGGCCAGGCAGGTCAGACATCTGACTATTCAACCTCTTTTGTTAGAAATCTCTTTGCTTTAGAAATCCAAAAAAATAAAAACATATTTTAAGAGGTTTTGTTGAAAGACATGTTTGAATTGCAATTAATAAGAAATGTGTACATATTTTGGCCTCATTCAATGCATGCATCAAAGCTAAATATACTGAAACAAATACAGCTGATTCCATAGACTCCAAATGGAGTAAGACAGAATTATGCCTTTGTAGAGCACTCAGGCCTGTTAAAGGGAAATTCCACCAATTGTTCAACATTGCTGCATAATTAAGTCATTAAGATGTAAACAAAGTCTTTCAGAGTGGTTCAGATGAAAAAGTCAGAATTGTTCACAATGGTGGTGATAGGAACAAGACATGTCTGACGTGTTTAATGCCTCTCAGCGCTCCATCACAGTAAATTATTACACAAAGTGGTTTTGAACACACGGCCTGAAATATGTTTTATGATAGTTTTGAGATAAGCTTTTGGCATAAAGCATATATTTTGAAATACCTGCAGAGCAGAGAGATCCATGAAGGGTGTTGTAAGGCAAAACAGTACATAAGAAAAACATGTTTTGGATTTATCTCTATATTATGATTATCCACATACTCAAAAGACATGTACAGCTTCACTGGTCATTTCGGATCCTAAATAAAATGCCTATGTTTGTGTAGATGTCATGGCCCTGGCTCCTACCACCACCACTGTAAAGAGTCAGCAAGTTTCTCTACAATGCACCATTTCACATCAGACCACTCTGAATAACTTTGTTCACATTTCAACGATTAAACTATGCAGAAATTTCAAAAACTTCAGTGGAATTCCCCTTTAAGGTTCACCTATGGGAATAATCAAAAAATTGTTGACGATTTACATCCAGTTATGCTGCTGTTACCAAAAGAATACCTGCATTCTCTTGTTTAAACCAGGGAAACAAAAGGTCTTCCCAGTCATGTACTGTTGGCACATTCTTTCTAAAAGAATTCCAGCAGAACTATTTAAAGGTGCTGGAAATTATTGGCACCTGTTCACTGACACAGGCTGATTGGCTGTTAAAAGTATGTCAGGTTACATAACTGGCACCCTGAAAACTTAAGTTTGAATAGAATACAAGATCAGTATGAATATCTTTACATAATGTTATAGTCGAATTACAAAAACAGTATCCAGTTACATGCAGGCCTACTTAGCAATAGATGGACTATGGGGATTCAAAAGTAAGCGTAACCTTTGAAATGTCTACAGGGGGATTATGAAGGCCTACGGAAGACCTCCACATACTTTTAAAGAACCCAATGGAAGCTTAATTTCATGAATAATAAATTGTTACTTTTTTTAATATTATTGTCATGCCCAGGAAACTTCTGAAAATGGTACAGGAGCACCCCTAAACCTTACCACTCATGCATGATTATGCATATACTGTCAACACCCCCTTTCCTCTCATTTCCAAACCCCTTCCCTTCCCCCTTCACCAACAGATTGCACAGATGAGCACAACAGAAACAAATAATCTCCCACTGTAACATTAATAATCAGAAAATGGAAATCTTCAAATCATCACCCATTAAATGTTAAACTATTAGTTGAACAACCAGTGCTAAATGTTGAGCACTGCTAAGGAAAGCAAAGTAGAGCTTTCCTTATTGTGCTAGCACTAGCTTAGCTTAACCAGTCAACTTCTCTCTCTCCGATTTGAGTCTTTATCCTCTAAACGTGTGGATATCAAACCTGTGTTGTGGTCTATGAAATTGTTTTAGTCTGCTTAGTCTGTGAGGCTATTTTTTGGCAGGCTCGCTAAACTAGCGTTAGTTTCTGGTGCGAACCTGGACAGCGCCGTGTGAAGCAGTAACACACTGAGCTACTGTTACCAGTTCTACACAGCATATATGACCGTTTATTAAATAGATGTGGAATATAAATTATAAATAAACATGTTCAGAATTTAAAATA
>JAILXH010240807.1:0-12204 GCA_023558415.1 Piaractus mesopotamicus | reverse complement strand
TAAATGTTAAGAATCGTGTTTTTGTAACTATACTGGCCAAATGAGTCCAGGCCAAATAAATGCAGTCATTTAGCTGGACAGTGGTGGTTTTAACAGCTGAATCACAGTAAGTGAGTGCTGCTGGCTTTAATCTGGATAAAAGGCAAAAAATTAACTTTCAGGTGAAAAGCTCTCCAAAACAGTTGTATTCATTTGCTAATAATAGACTAGAAAGAGGTAATTGTGATTTAAAGGTCAGGTAGGCTCAGTAATTGGGAAGACAAATGGGTACAAATCACAAAAATGCATGCAGTTTGCAATCAGAGAAATGATCTAAACAGACACGCTTTTACTACATACTCTTTAAACATGCTTTCTTTTTATTATTCTCAGTCAACACAGTAACATGGAATCGGTAATAAATGTCAATGATATTTCTAAAAAAAGTTGACTTTTTATCGAAAATAACATGATGATCGGGAAAAAAAAATCATCATTACCCTTATTATCCTTTCTAAAAATAGACATTCTAATAATGTTTGTGCAAATCATTTAAAAAGTGAAGGGGAATTCAATTTAGTCTTAGACAGAATTCTCTCAGAATGAACAGATTTGGCATCATTTTGCCAATACAGGATTGGTTTCACTTAAGGCTACTTTGTGAGGAACACTGTTAGCTAAAATTATGAAAAATACAATCCCGTAATAATTAAAGTATGGGTAGATGTGGCTCCCAAGCAGAACCAGGAAATACTGTAACATCATTCAGTCAGTGGTGTTATAAACTGTGTCATGGCCCAATTTGAGCAGAGTTTGTTTTAATAGAAGCATCCCCCCAAAACCACCATCCATTATTAAACAACAAATCCCTCTTTAACACATTTCCAGTCTGGTTCTCAAACTGTGCAACATCAGTGTGCGCTCATTGATTATAATTGTTTACAGATGGCAGGAAACTACTGCAATACTGAGAGCAGCTAGTGTTGAATAGTAGAAAACGCTCTAAAACTCAAACTCACATTAATGCATTTTAAATTCATAATGAACAAAAATAATTTTAAAATCATAATACTTTAAAAATGATTTAGCTTAAATCTATTAGTGCATGGCTTAGCAATACAGAATTACATTCTACAATCTCTTACTATTAAAACTGACATAATACCTATTTCAAAGATTAAGAAATTTCCCCTAAGACTCTAAAACCACTAGTCTAAAAATCACCCTGTAGCCCCTGTTTAATCAATCACAAAAGGGAGGAGGTGCTAAGGCAAAATGTGAAAGAGCATATCTCTTTTTTTAAGACAGAGTGCAAAATGCAGGACTACAGCGAATTCCCCTCCGCACAGTGATTCACGTGAGTATAATCGCCGACATAAAAACACTGGTCAACTAAAGAAGCAGGAAACGGAAAAACTGAAGCTCAAATTCCACAGGTTAAGCTGCAGTCGCACAGTTTGGCCTATTGTACCCTTTCTCAAGAAGGCTTATGTAAAGCCAGACACAGACTGAAGGCTCTTATGTAGTACTTTAGTGGTCTTTATCCACAAATAAGGCTCTTTGCAGTAGTCAGCACTTTGTGTTTTGGACGTCATTCTTCCTGGCCATTGTAAGCAGGCTGGTTTCTACTGCTTCAAGTGTCAGAGGTGATGTGGTCTAAACCTGTCCCCTGGCCTCCTGAGTGTGTGGGAGCTTCTTGGAGAGAAAGGCATGAATGTGCGGCCATATCTTGTTGGTTTCAGTCCCGGTGAAAGTTTCCAACACTCCTTTACTCCTGTTGAATTAATAGCAAAGTATATTTTATATTAATTATTTACGCAACAAGCCACGGGAGACACATTAGTGATTTCACCACGGTTGAGGGGTGTTGTTATGGAGCATGAAACAGTCATGAGTGGTTTATTGCTTTCATAAAAGCAACAAAGCACATGATAAAATATACCAATGTTCAATCATTTTTCATTATTAACAATCACAACTATAAATTCTTTCTCCAGGAAATGTAGTCATTGACGTAGTAAGCTGTGGCTGCCAAACAGCAAAAACTTTTAAATTACTTGCTAAATGAATACAGAATTCGATAATGTTTGGCCGTTTCGTAAAACTGGTTACGTCAAACATAACAGTGGGCAATATGACCATCTTTATCATCAAGTGATAAATTATGTCGTATTGCATCACATGTTGTTTTGGTCATACCAAAGATATTTTCAGCACTTAAAAAAACACTCACCATCGATGTATTTTACCATAAAGAGAGCATAATTTGGCCTGTTTGATTTAATGTAGCGCAGTATGTGAAACGCTGAAATGAAAATGATTGTACTGTGAAGGCAGAGACTGGCTGGGCTGCTGGCTGAGAGACTTTTCACCACAAAGGCAGAGTTTGGCTGGGCCATGGGCCAGGTGACTTTTCACCGCAAACTTGGAGTCTGGCTGGGTCGAGGGCCGCTAGACTTTTCACTGCAAATGTGGCGTCTGTCGGGGCTTCAAATCAACAGTAAACAAAACTCAACAGCAAACAAAACACACAAACAGTCCTAGCTGGCAGGAAGAAAACTCCACCGACCGTGACGTAAAATCTCCTGATCTGTGGCCCAGTCAGACTCCGCCTTCACAGTGAAAAGTCTCCTGGCCTAAGGCCCAGTCAAACTCCTTCAGTGTTCTCTGACCAATTTTGCCGTTGGGATTTAAATGCAATTTCGTCTATAAAGTAATCTCCAGGCCTTTTTTTATTAAGAAGAACAGCACATCCATTTCTGTTAGACTTGAGGCTTGAACACTGAATGTCGTCTTCCAGACTGCCACAAGCTCAGTGTCCTTGGGTTAAATTTCCCCACTTAAACCTTGTTAAGACAATACTGAATAATGTACGATATAATTTAAATTCCAGTTATTGTGATTTGAAAATTCTGTTCTTTCAAACTGTGATTTTTATATAAAAATGATTAACCCTTCATCCCTAGTGAAAAGTCTCAGACTCCGCTGGGGGATTTTTGACCACCAGCAGAGCTTGACCAGGCTGTGGGCTGGAAAACACCAGCTGGGGAACTGTGTGTATGTTTGCTGTTGATGTATGTATGAACATTATTATTATTATTATTACTATTAGTAGTAGTAGTATAATATTACTTTTAAATTCCTACAGTGGTTGGAATGCACCAACAATTTAGGAACCAAACAGTGATCTTCTCTCAGTATTCTTCTAACCAAGATATCAACAACGTTTTATAAACAAAAAAATCCTAAAAAAAATCCTGCCAAGATCACTTTTTAACAATTTTTCTGGCTGCCTAAGACTTTTGCACAGTACTGTAAATGGCCACAATTCATATTTAATTGAGGTGCACTGACTACTGTTGTTTCATTTGAGGTTCCATATGTATTTGCAACATGCAATAGGCTGCTATAGGTTATAAGACTGAACTCATGTCATTTTTTTACCTGTAATATTCCAGCACTGGTTGAGTCTGATACTCGTAGGCCTTCAGTCTGCGGGTCACTGTTTCAGGCGTGTCATCATCCCTTTGGGTCAAAGGCTCTCCTGTGACATCATCAAGACCCTGCAGTGCACAAACAGAAACGCTGACAATGTTTCTATAACACTTTGATCGTTAGAGCTTAAGGCACTGAAAGCATAGCAAATCTATTAGTGCTGCCAAGGTAAAGTTAATGATTACATGTCCTTCAGTCACTTTTCCAACCCAAATTTGTAAGTGCTTTTAGCAGTAGCATTGTTAGTTACTACAGAGCATAAGCTGAATTTCTTTGCTCTAGTAACAGTCACATTTCAATGGACAACCACAGAGCATTTTAACAATCCTACACACCCTGACCCTTATCATTTCTTATCAGTACTCTCCACACCCTCGCATAGCTTCAATCCAAAATTAGCTGTCTAATTTGCAGGCTACTATAGACAGTCAAAATGTAGGTTGTGTAGGCTGATTTCAGCTCAAAATTAAGTTTAAACAACAGTATCTACAAAGCTGACCAGCAAAAAAACAACACAAAAATGCTCCTACTTGACTCTCTACTCTTCCACTGCTTTTGAATGCGTGTGCTAAAGTACAAGTAGGCCTAACACTCCTTCTACTCTAGCACAGGTTTTTAACAGATGGTGAAATAAAGGCTGCCTCCTGTGGAAAGCATGTGTATCTGTAAACAAACCCAGAAAGGGAAAGCAGCAGTTTCTCAAAAGCTATAGCAGAAATGACCTTCACATGAGCTTCCACTGAGCTTTTTCTCCACTAGACTGAAACTGCACTCGTGACTGCAGTGCTCCGCCGTTTCACACCACAGTGGTTCCTCTACATCAGATGTAAACAACAGACGTCCTGCGGTCTGAACAGTGGTTGTCTATAGCCTAGCAAGCTTTGAATAGCCCAGCTTCAAAATTCTGCTGTGTAGACATTTTGGTGCAAATGCGTACAGTGGATCTTTTAGAACAACGAGAGGGAAAACAAATAGTATTACTGTAATGCATGCGCAGTAGATTAAATACTGAATACAGTTGTTCAAAGGAGTGGTTCCCCATTGAGCTGAGAGGCTCATATAACAGAAGTCTGAGTTAGCCAAAACAGTTTTCTATTCATGTTTTAAGATTTTTCACCCACTTCCTTATTCGATGGCCTCTTGCATACACAGCATATTTAAGACATACCCACAGATTTTCAATGTTTGACAATGACTGTGAGGGGGCCACTCTAAAAGCTTGCGTTTCTTGACATATTTTATGGTGGATTTTGTTGTATGTTTCGGATCATTGTCCTGTTCTAGAGGCCTCACTCTTGTCAGCTTCAGTTTCTTGACTGACACATTTGCTTACAGAATTTGCTGATATTTTGTGGAATCCAGTCTGGAATTCATCTACCCATGCAGGGTTTCCTGTGCCGCTGATGGCCACACACCCCCAGGGAATACCAAATCCTCACCCATGCCTAACAGTTAGCAAGGTGTTCTTTTCATCAAAAAGCTGCCCTCTTTTTTTCCCCAAACATGACTTGACTGTGACCAAAAGTTCCATTTTTACTTCAACAGTCTACAGCACTTTCTAAAATGCCTCTGACTTATCTAGATGTTGTTTTGCATACTTCAGATGTTGACCATAGTGGTAAAGTTTTCTTTGATGACCACTCCTGTTTCAGCTAAACCTTCCTGCAGGTCCTTTGCTGTCACATGGGGGTTTTGCTTTGCCTTTGTCCTTTGTCCAGCATACAAGCAGTTCTATCTCTATCTATAGTTTTCTTGGTTTTCTAGATTTTGCCTTGACTTCCACAATTCCTCTTAAATGCCATTTTCTTAATCACACTTTGGACAGTGCTTCCCCTGCTTTGCAGGGATCAACCACCATAATTTTCAGATTCTCAGCCAGCTGCTTAGAGGAGAATGTGGTTGTTGAGTGTTAGCAAATGCTTTGAAGAGTGACAGAATTTACTGCACTCTGGAATTGTCATTAGCTGACTTCTTAACCTGCCTAACCAGTCCTTACAAGTTAATTAATGAGCTAATTTTGTTGAATTAAGGGTGTCCTAACATTTCCACAAGCAATGATTATTATTGAATATTTTTTCCATTTTTTAAGTTAATTAAATATAAAATAACTATACATTAAGATTGCAGATTTGTTCAAACATTTTGCTGCAGAGGTTGTGCTTACTTCTTTTCACTTCAAAAATCAACAAATTCTGCAATTTGGCCAGTGGTGTCCAAACCTTTGCATACAGCTGTAAATTTTGGGTAAGGGGAAAGTTGTACATTTTATTTCTGATGATCCATTGATTTAACCAGACTGTCTGCCTTTGCTGAACCATAGCAGCAGCTTCTTTAGCGAGTAGTGCTGTGAATGAAAACCAATCCAAGCAAACGTTTAACCCCAGTATCTTGGCTTTCAGTTTTGTGAGGTTTCATATTTCTTAACCGCCTCATTTTCCAAGAACAGATGACATCAGCAAGGAAACAAGCACATCAAAATAAGTGAGCATTCAGTAGAATATCACAGCCTGTACCCTTGTTGTTAAAAATTCAGAATACAAAAATACTCTGTGTTCATTCCTTGATATGTTTTAAAAAGGCAGGGTTCAGATACAGTCACTTTACATATATTATAGGACACTCTTTAAAATATCTCACCAAATTAAACTAAAAAACATACAGTTCTGTGCGAAAGTCAGACCACTATTCATTTATAAAATGTTCAGTCAAAAAGGCCATTAGGCACAGAGAACCTCATTGAATCTGTTACTTGGATTGTGAGAAGCAGAAAATGAAACCAACTTTTAGGTGTGGAAACACTGTCCCTGCAGATTTCTTATAAAACTGTAAGAAAGTCTCCCAAAAGGAATGGCAGCTGTAATAAAGATAAAGAGTGAACACACTAAATACTGAATTTTAAAATTATATTTAGTTGCTGAGACTGTGTAATTTTGTTCTCCACCCCTCCTGGGGAGACTGGACTTGGACTCTCCCTGGCTCCGCCCACTCTCTTCCTCTCCCACACACCTGCAGCTCCTTTTGGACTCATTAAGACTGCTTTATATACCCCTTTGTTTCCACCATGTGCTTGCAAAGTCTCTGTGTTCCATACCTGAGTTCTGAGCCTTTTTCTTGTGGTGCTTTTTTTTTTTTTTTTTTTTTTACTGGTTTTGACCCCTGCTACTCTCTTTGTTTTGTCTGATTATGGACCTATATCTTTTCCTGCCTGCTTGGCCTGTATGTTGACCCCTGCCTGCTACATCAATGAGTACTGGAATGCCCTTATAAAAGTCACTTTGCACTTGCAAACTGTCTCAGCCCCTGTGTTACAAATTTTATGTTAAATATGTTTTTGTTTTTTTTGCCTGACACTGAAAAATTAATAACTTGTACTTAATGGCTGTTTTGGCTGGAAAGTCAATACCTTGACTTGCACAGTAATGTACAACATGACGTGATAGTGGAGCAGTATAAAGACAACTGGTTTAAACAACCGGAGTAGTATTTCGCATGTTTCCAGTCCATGCATCTCTGGAATTCTAGATTAATTCTATTAATAGTAAATAAATTCACCATCCAAAGCAAATGCTAACCAGTAACACCAGTATTGATGGATGCTAATATAATGGCTGCGCCTTTTTTTTTTTTACCATGCACTCTCAATGTTGGCTGAAAAAAAATTTTCTACTGATTTTTTTTTTTCCCTCAAAAAACATTACTGCATACATTTAGGGCAGCATATTCATTATTCAGCCATCAGGACATTTTCAAATTATTCCATCCAACCCTATGTTTACCACTCTGCATAGCCATATATATCTATGTCTCTCAAGCCGGGCCAAGAGCGGCTCTGGTTTCCCCTATTCACTCAATAGAACCCTTGGGCAAGCCAAGGCCTCAGAATGACCCACTTTTAACTGCACGGACCAGACCAAAGGTCTCTATGCAGTAAACTCCTCAGCAAACAAAAGTCCTTATCCCTAATCTGTCTGTCCCTCATTTAGCCCAGTCTGAGGAAGAACTGTGTCCTTCTTCAACTTAATGACCTCATTAGCTGTTTATGTGTCTTCCTCCCAGCACTGTGAGTTTTTCCAATTAGAACTAATGATGCTGTCTTGGTGCTTTTGGGCTTTTATGCTCATTATAAAAGAGTGAGAATTGCTGCTCAGACCTATTTTCAGCAATGATCTCCCTGCAAGAACTGCACTCAAACGGTCACGTTGACCACAAAAAGTCACAAATTAGCAAGTTACCTTCTTATTTAGTTTTTTTTTAACTCACAAATAACCTACATTTTACATGTCTGTGTCTCTTACTATACTCTGTGTACCTGGTCTGAATGGAGGTGTTAGACCACCCCAAAGGTTTTCAGGCAGCCAAGACATGTTTGATGTCTGAAGTTTGCTTCTTTAGTTTTGCACTGGAACTGCAAGGCTAATGAAGCTAACAAGTAAGGAAAGCTCACAGCCACCAATGAGCGTAATGCAAAATGAATGCCTTCATTATCACACACTTGCCTCAAACAAAGTAATCTCTTGCTTATGTGGTTCTGTATGACATACTTCTCTAGAGAAGTGAGCAAAGGTCTGATGCATAGCTAAAACGTAGTAGCAGCAGCCATCTTGAAGTCTAAATTTACTATTGTGACTATTAGAACTAGGCCTTCAGTTCAAGCCAAAGATGCTAGCACCCCTATGGGATTCTAGTAGTATGTTAGCACTAAGCTAATGACGATTCACATGACTTTTTGGTTGTTCTAGATTAAACACATGCATTTGAATTGAGTAAAAAACATGTTTTTCCATGTTTTATGTGACGCTTGTAACAGACATGAATGTATATTTTACCTGGTGGTAGTTATACATTGACTCAGTAAAGTGTGCTGGCACAGAGCTGCTGCCACAGTTTTCCATTTCTAACATCCGACTGGCTAAACTGCCAGACTGCCTTTCCTATTCAGTGGCGTATCTAAGACTTTCAGAAGACTTAGATCAACATTTTCTCACAAAACTGGCCCCACTCATTGCAAATCAAAACCTGGTTGCTTGATTTCTCTGTCACTTCCTAACCACAATTAAGTTAGTTGTTAAAAGGCTTACAATGAAAGAGCAGGCTTAGCTGTATCTGTCTAGACACCATGGAGAAAAACCATTCTGACTGGACAAGTTTCCGTTGGAAGTTGTTTCCAAAGCTTACCAATGAAATGAGAGTATTACTACAATACTTTAGTTTAAATACAGCCTTCTCCTCTGATACTTTTGGTATTTGTACAGTCTGTACACAGTACATGCTGGATCAAAACCCTGTTGATAATGTGTACTCACTGGTATCTTGGGTGGGTTGAAGTCTATGTTGTAGACACGACCGCTGGGCATGTGCACCCAGCGTGAAGTCAGGCGCTCCTTAATGGTCTGGAAAGGCACATCCAGGTTGATGACCGTGTCCACAGTGCACACGCAGTCCAAACTCTCTGCCTGTGCTACGGTCCGAGGGAAACCTGCCAAGAGCGTCGCAGAGAGAAAGCAAGTGAACAGGGGGGTCTGTCATGGTTACGTTGCCCCTCTGCTTCCAACACAAACAAGACTGGCGAACACTCAGACTGAGCCGTTATAGAGGACAATATCTCCACTGTGGCATTCACTCTTCCACTATTCAGAGGCTCCTTCCTTTATATTACTTTCACAAAACGGCACTATAATGGTGTATTAATTTTATATATTCCCATCACTGGTTAACTATTAATAATTATTATTAACAATTTGAATCTATAACATATAAAAATACTGTCGTATAATAATAATAATAATAATAATAATAATAATAGTATTGTGTTTTCTTCATGCGGCACTTAATAAATGAGATTTATATTCTTAATACTACTAATACCACACACACACAAACACATTTTCTTAGCCGCTTATCCTTCTGGGTCACGGGTACTAATAACACATTGAATAATAATAATAAGAAGAAGAATATAAGAAGAATAATACTTGTTTTTATTAGTATTATTGTGTGTTATTTATTCTACACTTTTTACATTTCAAAAGCAACTCAATTCAAAATGATGTACAAGCATGTTCAAGACACAGTAATGATCATGTTTTGCTGTCGATGTTTAAACAGCATTCTCACAGCCTAGATGTAATCCTGCTTATTCACTGAGCCTTAGTTCCTTATTCTCTAAGGTGACCCACTAAAAATAGTCCAAATATCTTGTGTAGCTTTAATACATTGCAGGAGGATTAAGCCTTTCAGCTGCAGTTCACAGCTTGCCAGCAGTTTTAGTTTCTGAGCCTAATAAATAAAGGACTGTGTCAGTGTAAATGCCTGGAAGCGCAGCGTTTGTATGCTGAGGGCTTTATGAGTGAGTTTTACCATCTAAGAGCCAGCTGCTCTGATCCATGTCTTTGAGGTGGGACAGCATGAGGCGAGAGATGACATCATCAGGGATCAGCTGACCCTGGTCTATGCATGACTTCACCAGAAGACCCAGTTCTGCACAAACCAGAAGAAAAATGATCATCAGCACAATAAATGGAAACACATGGCTCTGACAGAACGATGGCTTAAGTATGTGTGCTGTTAATGACAACTATGCAAGCAAATCTTATGCTTCTTATGCTTTTAAAATATAGTGTTCCAAATGAGCAAATCAAAGTGGCAGTCAATCAGTTAGCACTGTGCCCTGTGAAACCTGCCTATAAAGTAGCTCATGATAGTCATACACAAAATAATGTCATTGTCCAGATGGCTCAATATAACACCTAATGTAACAATGTGACACATAATAATGCCACCAGAGGTCACAGAATTCAGATACTATTGCAAAGCCTATGAGAGCTGGGTTATTTGACACTGTGCATTATTTCTGCATTTGCGTTAAACGCAGGGTTGGGGAACTCCAGTCCTGGAGGGCTGGATTCCTGCATGATTTGGTGACTTTCCTACTCAGGCACACCTGATTTAACTCATCAACTAAGTAGCAGGTTTAGTTTGCATGCTACAGAAAGGAAATCACCGAACTGTGCTGGACTCCAGCCCTCAGTTCCCCACCACTGGATTAAAGAGTTGTTTATTCAGTGTCAGATTAAAGTGGATTTATTATTTAAGGAAGGGTTGAGCTGTGTCTGCAAAACAGGAAAATGCTGGAAATGCACTGGATTCTTAGATTAAGGTTAAGATCCATTAATATTACCAATATCAGTCAGGCACAATTTGCTTTGGGTTTAAACAAAATGTGCTCTTGATTTTATACATACACACATAATATATATGATTTTTTTTTTTTTCTTCTTTCCCAAGAGTTCTTCAAGGGTGTTCTTGTGACCTGTGGTCAGTGTTTGGGTAAATGTACTCCAGATTTTTTCTTCAGCACATGGCACACTTCATAAGCCTCCAAGGACATCAGGGTCCTTTCACAGGTGATTTGTCCTTTAGGGAAGTACTACCATGTCCTAGCGGGTGCTATTTAACAGAAAATCCCATCAACTATGATCAAACATTTGAAGCTTTCCTTCGTTTCCTTTGTTAAAAGTCACTGTTAATCATCTAATCTGAGAGTCTACACAACATCTTCAATCACAGCTATCAGTCAGAAGGTCAACCTGTTTTAAACACAAGTAAAGACTAAAGACTGTAATTTTTTACAGTGCTTAATTCAATCACTAACACGTAAACAAAATCATTCAGAGTGGTCTTATGTGAAACAGTGCCAGGGCTACAGTGATGTGTACAAGGCAAACGTAGCCATTTTATTTGCAATCCAAAATAACCTGTGAGTTTTTACATGTAATGACAAATGTCATTTTTTATGTAATGGTAAATCTGGAAAATACTTTTTCTTTAGGGACTATTTTGCCTTACAACATTCTGCATGTACCTCTCCGTTGTGAATGTATTTTATGTTTTAGGCCAAAACTTAATTGTAAAGCAACGTCTCGGGCACCAAGTTGTGTATAACCATTTCATGTAATCATGTCTTTCGGTCAGGGAGCTTTTAGTGACATTATACCCTTCAGATGTCTTGGTTCCTATCACCACCACTGTGAACAATTCTGACTTAGAAAAAGCGTTTCACATCAAACCGTTTTGAATAACTTTAAATCTGACATAATAACTGTAGTATTCCTTTTTAACCTACATCAAAATGCACTGTTGGATCTGATGTTTCGTATTTCGCCAGCAAGTGAGGTTGTGCCTGTAAAATAGTGCAAACCTGCTATTAGAGTTGGACAAAAGTTTGTAATATCTCATCAATTTCAGATGATCAGGTCTTCAGGGGCATTAAGATGGAACTAAATAGATTTAGTGTTGAAACTAAGTTGCAAGGTGGTTGATCAAGTGGAGAAAAGGGTTCCAAGATCCATAGGACTAAGAAAAGGGCAAAGGTCACTGATCAGTGGCTAATCAGGCGAGGTGGACAAGAAAGAAACTCCAGCTCGCTGGCCAGCGCTGCTGATGAGACGTGGTGGGTGGATTAGGAGGAGTTTAGGGGGAGGGAGCAGATTACAACAACAGGACACTCCTACCTACTTGACCAATTCGAGCAATGATTTCCAGCCTAACTTATGACTAACAGCTTTACAGTCGGCTAAAGTGCAGAGTAACTGTCCCTTACATGAATTCTGTAATCCATGCATGCAGCTTTTCCAACTGTAATGCTGCTGGGTGGAGTACATCGAGGAGGACTACAACACCCCCCACCCCCCCCAACATAAACACACACACACACCAACCCCCCAAAGTTGG
>JAILXH010240793.1:5887-16933 GCA_023558415.1 Piaractus mesopotamicus | reverse complement strand
AAAAAAAAAAAAATCAGCTTTCACTTTTTCTAATAAAAGCTCCATTTTTTTCCTTGTGAGAAGCAGCCAAATGTCCCCACACCAACAAAATATTCATGTTTTACACCATCCTGGGAACGTGCACACAAACTTCCATTAACACAGGCATATGAAGTGGCTAACGAACGCAATTTGCAGTGCATTCACAATGGAAGTGGAACAGTGGATATTAGCCCACATTTAGAAACATTAGTCCTGATAAAGAGCTACATGACCACATATATAGCTGTGAACTGCGACTATTAGAGACTTTAAATGTCAAATCCAGACATGCAAAGCCATGAGCAGTGAAAAGGGTGACGGAGAACCTTTGAGTAGAATCTCCTGTAATGAGGTCTGGTGGTACCGTTTGTAGAGAAAATTTTACACAAAATTATGTAGGACCCTGAGACTAAAACACAGGGTTAACTGCTGTAGAATTATTTGGTTCATTGAGTTCAACAACTACGCAAATACAAGTCCAAATACTGCACTACATTCCAGGTGTCTGGACTGGATTTGTTGCTTACCATGGCAAGGTCAAAGGGTTAATGTGCATGAAATTTGGCAGACATCTTTTGAGACCCCACATCTATAAGTAGTAGCAATTCTACAGGGAGATTCACTCGAAAGAGGCCCTGAATATTCTGTAATCACTCTCTTTAGGATGAAGTAATCTGAACGAAACAACATGCAGTGTGCTCCTCAGTATATGGAGCTTCGAACAAGCTGGGATGCCCCCGCGTCGGAGCGATAAGGTGGGCACCGGACAGTCGTCATGACGTTTAACCTCCGTTTGCAACTTCCGGGTGCAGAGCCCCGTACCCCTTCATGTGTCTGGCAGAAAACGGAGATCACTTCCAGCATCGCATGTAATACAACCGATTTAACACAAGTCATGGTATACAGTGTATTTTTTTGGTTCAGGTGCTTCATCCTAACGGGAGTTGCAATAGAATTTTCGGGGCCTCTTTCGAGTGAATCTCCCTGTAGAAATGCTGCATATTGTTTGTGTTTTACTGGTGCCATAAGGTGTGGGGTGCTTGGACACTGATGATTGCCACTTTTGATGTAAATTGTAGACAGACTTGTATCTCTCATACTGGTTATATTCCACAGACATCAAGCTGTTCCATATCAGTTTCAGATTCAAACTAAATGGATTATCTTGGTTGCTAACAATGATAATTTACACATATTTAACTTTTTTACCCACCAGTTACTCACCACAAAACATGGCTCTCTTCACATTTTGGCAAAGTTATCTTAAATCTGGCTGGCTAATAAAAATTAAATATTACATCTGTGGTTTGGCTGAATAATGACGTGAACTGCTGCTGTGCTATGTTTAGGGGGGAGGAGGGATCCTCTCTCAGAATTCTCTGTTGGCAGCAGAAAATTAAAAACTCTTCAAATCTACTTGATTCCCATGAAAGGCATGTTCATTATAGAAAACGGTGAGTGTCACCAAAAGGTGAAGAGTTTGCATGTATGAAAAGCTGGTGAAAAATGAGAAAACAAATAGGTTCTATGACAATGCTAATTTCTGCTAGAGCCCCTGAGACACTAATTCTAATAGTATGTTAGCGCTAAGCTAACGCTGGTGCATGTGCACCATTCTACATTAAACATGAGCAATTGAAGCAAACAAGACATTCTTTATTTGTATATGGGGCTTTTAAAAGACACTAACATATATTTTACCTTGTACGTTGCAGTTCTACAGTGACTTCAGTAAAGAACCTTAGCATAAAGCTGCTGCTGCTATTTTTTCCATTTCAACAAATAATTGAAACCCGGCTTATATTCTCAGGCAGTGAGGTACCTAGAACTTCCAGAAGGCCTTTTACTCACAACATTAGTACGCATTGGAAATCAAAACAGTACTGATTTCTCAGTCCCTTCCTAATTATGTTAACAAGGCCTTCACTTCAGCTTCTGGAGTCCTTACCAATGGGAGAGCTCGCTTGGCTGTATCTACCTAGACACCGTGGGGGATTTTCTGTTGGCTGTTTCAAAATTTTGTCGCTTTTGTTTCCAACAAATGCTGAACTGAAATAAGAGTATTACTACAAAAAAATAAGTATGTTTAAATACAACAAGCATAATACTATGAATCAAAAATGAACTCAAAATTAAAGATATGTATTTACATTCCCAGAAACCCAGCACACACAAATTTCCTGTCCTCACACTCCCTCAATTCCCATCTACTACCAGTGCTAAAATCATTGCGTAAAAGGTGCAAGCTTGAGTAAATAGCATCTCCCTGCATTCTGCCAGAATTAAGGAGCTGCTCTGATAGAGAATGAGAGAGTGTCTTGGATATGTGTGAGGAGGTATTACTGCCAGAACTGTGATGGGAAAATTAGCCACATTAGCAACCTGCTTTCTCCTCCCGGGGGCATTAAGCTAGCTTGCTACTTCTGACACCCGGGTTCATTAAGCCCCTGTGTAAGTGTGTTACGATCACTTAACCTCTGCTCTTTCCTGCGCTTCATCTGAAAGAAAGAGATAATCTTTGTGGAACGTGAGGGAAAAGGCTGAATAGCACCCTCTCAGCTTCATTACGCTACTCCCACCCGCCACTCCAGCGGCAGCTAGACGAACACTGAACGTGCCGAATCCAGCACAAGGCTGGGGCTCCCTGAATAATACAGCTTTAGGAACAAGGGGTGAATCCCTATCCAGAACACCCAAGCTAGCAGCTAGCAAATGCCCAGGCTCAACACAGCAGACTGCGTCAGCGAAAAAGGTCTTTTGAACCCGCTCACTCAGAAATCCATTGAAATGGTTTTAGCATTGATGGAATAGCACTCGGTCGATGTAGACGACTGGCAGTAGACGTTATCTTTATGGGAGGTCCTCGCTCCCGTGGAGTTGTTTAAACCAGAGTCGGTCTCTCAGTGCTATAGAGGGTAATTCTCTCTCTCTCTCTCCCTCACTCCGACTCGTTTGATTGTTGTTTAGCAGGCCGCTGGTAAATGAGCCGTGCCTTGCCAATTGCTACGATTCCCAGTGTTGTGCTAGCAGTGGTTATTCAGGACGCGGGGTCAGTCATGCGGAGGGTCTACCACTGGAAAACATGACAGCATGACTGACTCACACGGCAACATGCTACTGAAACTGAGAGCGCACGCTGCCATATGGCAAGGGAGTCGGGAGATAGATAAGCTCATGCATATAAAAGAGTCTAAGTGCTGCTGTTTAAAGTACCAATCTGGAATTAGCAAAACAGAGCTACAGCTGCCCAAGGACTGGCTCTAGCAGAGAACATGGAAAACGCAGCATAGATATACTTCAGTGAGAATTATATTTCATTTTTTTTTTTACTCATTTTCTGATTAACAGGTAATTCTGTGCATGCTATAACCAGTAGAATGTGTAGACTTTTTACTGTGGGATAACATCTTTCCACTGTCCAGAACTTTGGGTACCACAGACAAGTGAAACCATTATTTTAGTACTGAAGCTTTCAGTTGTATGGTTCTTGGTACCTGCTCAAGGTTGGCATCAACAGGAGCTATGGGTACTTGAGGTTTCCTGTGTCATTGGTAACAGTAGCAGTGGAAGCCAATGACAGTTTAGTGAGTTTGGATTGTGCCTTTGACATGTGGTGGTAGTGAAGGAAGACTGATTGTAGTGAAGGAGAACTCTGAGAACCTGGGCTGGAGTTCTGGGCGGCTTCTGCCTGCTGCTAGAAGGCCGGACACCCCTCCTCAGTGAGGTAGGACTGTCATAGGACTTAGAAGCAGGGAGGAGATGGGGTAGTGGTGGGGATTGCGAGAATTTCATCACAGGACACGAAAGGTGATATGAATTTATAGGTCATTAGATTGCTGAATAATAATAATAATAATAGCTGAATTTGGAAGTGGAACATGCCTGAAACCCCTCTACCTTCCAAATTCAGCTATTCCGCACTGCAAAAAATAGTGAAATTATCTTGGTTCTAGTCGATATATCTAATACTTCTTATTTTGAGATGGTTGTGCACTTATTTATAAGACTAAAAGCTTATTCCTAGACATTTTTACCTGTTTTAAGAGATTTTATTAAGTAAAACCATCTCAATGCCAATATAGTGAGATCATTTTACTTAAAATTACTTAAAATAAGTAAATAAATGTTTCAAAATAAGTTAAAAAATCTTAAAATAAGCTTACAAAAATCTCTACAGGAGAAATGTTGGATATATTGACGATGTAATATAATTTAACTTGACAAGAAACTAATTTTGCAGTGCATGACTCCATCTTAGCAAATTCTTTACTCTTTCAGGTGAGGATAAAGTCATTAAGCACCACTACATGACAAGTAAGTGCATCAGAATGTAGCCTAAAATAGTAGTCTGTTTCTTATGGTATAATTTCTTATGGTAATTGTTTTTAGAATTATTACTTGCAAAGACTTTGCTAAGATGACATAAGCTAGTTAGGGATTTAATGGTAATGCTATTATTATTTACACTGGCCTCCACAGAATGAGCATTTTTGCTCATATTCTCACACTCAGAGACTCTACTCTCGATTCTGTGTAAATGTAGACATTTTTGTGAGTGTGTGCAAATAGTTCAGTGTATAATTTTATGTCAGCCAATAAGTTAAGCTACATAGCAAGCAGGGTAGCTAATTAGCCATACTAGAGGTTTTAAGGTGACCAAAAATACAATGAAATCATTACACACTACTATTGTGGCAGTTCTAGTCATCTCAAGTGGTGGAAAATGAAATCGAAAGTTCTGTTGGTTCTGCTTTTTGTTTTAAAATGTGCACAATGGGACCAAAAAAAACCACCCATAATTTCCTCATCTGAAAGTCTGGCCTCAAAATTTCTTCTGTATATGTTAAATGGCTACCTAAATGGCCAGACATCAACAGGACTGTTGACATTGTAGCTTCACAGCAAAGAATCACACAGTATTCTCTATGAAAACATACTTCAGTGGAAGTTGTCGCTTGATATTAGAGGCCAAGGGACTGGTCTTCCAGCTCAAGGCTTCACAGCTCTGGCTCTGGAGACTCAATACCCTGCCTTGCTTTCTGCCTTTCCCAGTTGATTCAACTCAGCAGCTCATTATCAAACCCTTCATATGATGAATAAGGAGCATTAGAGCAAGAAGAGCATAACACAGCACAGGGCAAAGGCTTGAACTGCAGTTTAAAAGTGGTGTTTTAGCTTATAGATGCTTCTACATCTTTGAGGCTGAGTAGGCAGCGACTGAAAGGCTTCACCAGGGGAACAAAGAGCTTTTCGCAAAACATCAAGAGCTTGCGTAAAGGGAGACTGAATTCATGCTGTGTTCAAAGTGAAAAGTCTTCAAATGGAAGAATTAATATACAAAAGTAAAGAAAAAAAAAAAAGATGGTGTCCAGTGATGCTTTCACTGAAGATTCTCGTCTGCTGTGAGGTCACGCTGGTTCAATATCGCTGCCCTCAAGCGCAGTGTTGTTTGAGAAAGAGTGAAAGAGGCTGGTGGGAAGGAGAAGCCTTGCTAATCATTCCATATAATACGCTGAGTAATGTGCTCAGCGTGAGACTGCTGGGTTGTGTCTGGGAATCCTTGATATATTCTTTGGTCTGTGATGCCAAAAGGAACCAGGAGAATCTACAAGGGGACCAAAACAATTACAAAACGACTGGCAACCCCTGAAAGAAATCCTGACCTGTTTTTGAACATTACACACCTGCATCACACTACACAGACTTCCTAAACCCACCATGTTCTCATATCTGGCAATGTGTTTTTAACACAGTAGGTAGTTTACCAGATCTACTTCTGACAGTCTATTTGAGACAATCTTTGAATTTTAACGTTAGTCTCTGTCCATCTCACGGACCCCTCCTCTATCAGAGATAAAGAGTTCCTTGGTTTATCTCCTTTCTTTAATCATAATTCTCATTTGTTTATGATAACTCCATTATCTGTTGTGGCTTAAAGGAGAAAGTGCTGGTTCCTCTTAGGTGATTCTTCCTCATAGTCCTAAGTAGTACTTTCTTTGGTTTCTCAGTTCCTTTAAATTTCTTCCCCATGTTCTTGAGGAGCTTTTCCTTTTGGTTTTTGGTTTCTCTTAAATGTTGCTGCCTCATGCTCATAGGGGGTTTATCCATTTAAGCCTTCGTTCCTCTCAGTGTTCCTCATGCTCTTAGTGATTTTTTCTCTTGAGTCTTGGTTCCTCTTAGTGGTTCTTCCTCATGAACCAACATTCAAAATGAGAATCTCTAACAGTCTGGGGAGAAGCAATGAAACGAACCAATACTCAAACGGAGAACCAATCTAAGAGTCTGAGGGCGAAGAACTGAGAGGAACCAAGACTCAAAAGGAGAACCAAACTAAGCGCCTGAGGAAGAAGCGCTGAAAGGAACCAAGACTCAAAAGGAGAACCAATCTAAGGGACTGAGGAAGAAGCGCTGAGACGAACCAAGACTCAAAAGGAGAACCAATCTAAGAGCCTGAGGAAGAAGCACTGAGAGGAACCAACACTCAAAAGGAGAACCAATCTAAGAGACTGAGGAAGAAACACTGAGAGGAACCAACACACAAAAGGAGAAACCCTCTAACAGTATGAGGAGAAACAATGAAAGGAACTAAGACTCAAAAGGAGAACCAATCTAAGAGCCTGAGGAAGAAGCACTGAGAGGAACCAAACTCAAAGAGAGAAACTGTTTCTCCTCATGCTCTTACTGATTCTTCCCTTTTGAGCACCTCTCAGTGGCTCTCTCTCATATTCTTGGAAAGGCTTTCTTGCTTACCCTCAAGAGGTCGCAGGACCGACACTGAACTGAACGACAGACAATATTAGTCGTAATAATGACAAAAAAAGAACTCTGTCTCTTACTACGTCTCTCTCTCTCGGAGCTTAGTCAGGAGGTTTTTCTGTCTTTGTGTGGCCTTGATTCACTCTGGCACTCTAATGTGCGACATACATTTGGACAAGAGTGAGTGAGAGGGGGGAAAAAGAAAAGTGCTCTCAACCCCTGACACGTACACTCCCTGAGCCCCACACACCACTGCCTCCTCAGCCTCACTTTAAATAGATTACCACAAGGGCCATTACCCCCTTTTTCTGGGGGTCGTCTGGCCCGATCAATGGAGCCCTTGTCTGCCGTTCCTCATTCCTTTCCGTGAGAAATCGGGGTGAAGGGTGCATCCCGTGAGAGGAGGGGGCGTGTCCCGCAGGAGGCTGAGCCCTCTGACGGCCTTCATAGGACCTTCACGATGCTCTAAGACACTGTTTCTCAGTCCTGGTCCTGGACATTGTGGTGCTTTTTCTGTTACTAACCAGCTAAATTAACAAGCCATTGCTGTCATGGGTATATTAGAACAGGCAAAACACTGAAATGACTCAAGTAGTTGGATACAATAGTTGATACCAACAATACCCTGCACGGTAAACACACCTTAGAGGCTGAGTAGTCAGTGGCTGAAAGAGTCCACCAAGGGAACCAAGAGCTTTTTCGCCAAAACATCAAGAACTGCATTTGCAAAGTGGGGCTGAATTCAGACTGTCTATGCCAATAAGAGTCCTTGGGCAAAGAATCCTAATGCCTACCACTGTAAGTCCTGCTGGTTAAATACTCCGGGACTGGAATTGGGACCCACTGTTGTAAGAGAACAGCGCTGGCCATGTTCCCCCAGCCAAGCTCCCCGAGACATGCTAACAATGGCCATGCTGGGGCCACACATCAACAAGGTGGAGAGCTGTAGGGGCCCGGAGGCTGAGTCCTATTCAGAACTGGAGCCGTTAGTGTCCTGGAGCGGGGATTTATAATAACACGCTCCGTAAGCAGCCGTCCCATGCAGGCCTCCCACTGCCACATCAGGAGAAATAAAGCCTCCAGAAGTCCATTACACCCTGGCGGAGGGAGAGGGAGAGCAGGGGAGGACTGCTGATTTATAATCTTATTGAAGATGGCTCACTCCAGCAGCACCGAGCAAGAGGTGTGTTTCAACATGATACAGAATAAAGACAAACTTACAGAGAGTGCAGCTGCAGTGACTTACTGACATATTGTACATATTGATCTTATGTAGCTCAGTATTTGGTGTTCCAGGATCATTTCAATGACCTACTGCAGTGAATCCTAACCTTGGATCTGGAGTACATTGCCCTGCACATTTTAGTGTCTACCCTGCTCTAATCCTCCCACTTCAACTCAGGGAGAGCTCATTTAGCTGATTGGTCAGATCAGGTGTAAAAGAGCAGGGAAAATATCGAAAAATGCAGCAAAGGGACTGGGAACCACTGACCTTACTATACACACACACCACTTATTAAAGGATAGCAGGGCTTCAACTAATGGCTCTCTCTATAACTGATTAATCTGTTTGCGATTATCTGATTAATGAACTAATCAAACAGTAATGAATTTTGCTTCTCTCAGATTAGCCATGTCAACGTGCCACCATTCTTCAAAGTTCTGTGTGCGCAACAAACAATTTCTACTGTTAGGCTGAAAAATAGGGCTGAATAAATTGAGGACAGCGAGTGCGTTTACATGCATTTAATAATCTGATAACTGCAGAAAATCAGATTTTGTCAGTATCGATTCGATCAATGCGTTATATGCACTTGAGTAATCAGATAATGGAGAAACTCCGGGTCCACACGAGTCAGACAGTAATCGGATTTCTGCTTTGCAACCAGCCAATAAACTCACAGAAGAAGACGTAGTGTAAAACTCAACTTTCATGCCACGGCTTTTTTTCCTTTTAAAACCTCGCACCACTTTACCCGAAAACACGAACATGCATCATCTACAAGATGATGAATATTTAAATAATTAATTTAGTCAAGCATAAAGATCGTTTCCGCGTTGCTCCAAAAGTGTTTTGCTCCGTCTCACGGAAACACTGCTTGCTTATGTGTTACTGTGTTCTGTTTTTGCACATGTGCAGACTGAGAAATCCGAAAGAAATCAGAGTAAGAGTTTACATGCGCTGAGAAATCTGATTACTGAGCTAAAATCCAGCTCTCTTCATCAGATTTCTTAATTTGATTTCTAGACCATACTCCGATCTAAGAAATCAGAGTGTGCTGTTTACATGATCGTTTGACTAATCAGATAAATGCAGAAATCAGATTATGATCGGATTATTGAGTACATCTAAATGCACTTAATATCTGCAATTGTTCTGATTAATATTGTGATTTAAATGTGAATATTTTCTGAAAATAAAGTTCCAGGCCATTTTTTATCACCAAGAAGACCAGCACATCTATTTTTTGACTTGAGGTTTGAGTACTAAACGTCACTTTACGAGATCTGTATAAATAAGTTAAATTTCCCCACTTAAAACTTGTTAAACAGTGTGTGATATATTTGGTTATTTGAAAATTGCACTCTTTCAAATCACGATTTTGCCATAAAATGATAAATAATCAAATTATGGTTTAGCCTTAGTGCAAAAAACAATAGAAGCTATATCACCCTGTACTTTTCTCGTAGTGTACTGCAGTCTTCCATAAAGGCTGAAAGTATCAAACTAACATTAGGGAGTTCTTCATAGAGTCTTTTTGTGTTTAAACAAATGATCAACACCAATGATGACTTATCAATGTTTATGACTAATCGTTGTTGTCATAAAGGACGGATGCCCATCCGGTGAAAGACGGCTGTCTCACAAATGCCATAAAAGGCTGATTCAGTTCTGATTCTCCGTTGGTTTTTGTGGAGCTGTGGCACGTCGTCCTACTTTGTAGGCCGCAAGTGATTTGTCACTGCAAACGTTCCAATCACTGTCCAGCCTGTGACAGAATGAGGCTGCCTGCAGTCCCTAGACCCAGGCCATAGACCATAGACCAGCAAGACAAGTTTTTATGTTAACACCATGGGGCAGAACCTCTGCTGAGAGAAAGAGCAGAGGCCCGTATCTGCCCCCATCCTAAAAACGTGCCTCTATCTGGGTGCCTTTTATCTTTTTTCTGACATTATATTACATCATCGCCATTTAAAGTTGAAAGAGAGCTCAGGGCAAAAATGCTCCTGACAGCTTAAAATGCTCCTGAAGTTTAAAATAGGAGCATGAAAAATAATCCCAAATGAACATAAAGATCCCATATGAAGACTGGCTGGTGGGCTGCTGAATTAATGTTTTTTATATTACACATAGACATAACTGTTTTTGCTTTTGCACATTCTTACATGAACATTTCATTTTTACATTTAATACTTTATTACATTTTAATGCTTTTTTCTTCATATGCTGCTGTACACACACACAATGCTATAGTACGATCAATACAAACTTCATTAGAGAAATAAAATGTGTTTTCCATTATATGTCAGCTAATATACTTTTCAAAAACTTTGTCAAACTGCAGTCCCACAGTAAATATAAATAAACTATACTTTTAAAAATACACTGTTTTAAAAAGTAAGTATTCAAACTTTAGATATATACAAAGATTGTGTTATAATCTATTTGAACCCAAGGCATTAATTAAGATCGTAATATGCTAAAAACAAAGCCCACAAAACCATAATTTATGGGCTAATTTCTGTTGGTGAAAATAATACTTACATTTTGCATTTATGTGTCTCAAAGTTTTAAAATCAGTGTTAGGGGTGGGAATCTTTAGGCAGCTCACGATTCGATTCGATTACGATTCAGAGGCTGCGATGCGATTATAAAACGATTATCGATGCATCTCGGTGCATCTTTTTTTTTCTATACATAATTTCTATTTTCTTACTGTCTGAGGACTTAGTAGTTTTAAAACAAAGTATTTGTAATGATCCATAATGCATTACTTCCAATATCTATTATTAATAAAATAAATGGAAGTGATGTGACAAGTTAACTAGAAGGCTCTCATCCACTGCTGTCTGGAGCACTGGCTAGTAGCTACGAAAAAGGAAAAGAGAAAGACAGACGAACATTTGGAGATGAATTGACATTCGCATTTATAAGCAGCGCGGTTGTTTTCCCGATACGTTAAATCTGCAACAAGAGAGTGTCAAACACTAAAAAGGTGCGAAGATGAAGTCGCTTCTCTTTCGAATTTTCCCGTTCCACCTTAAATC
>JAILXH010240774.1:108969-120382 GCA_023558415.1 Piaractus mesopotamicus | reverse complement strand
AAAAAATATTTTTTTTTTTTTTTTTTTTTTTTTTTATAAAAAGCAATTCAGGGAAGAAACGTGTCATTACAGAAACGCCACTATTTTACCACAATAAGCGTTATATATTAAAAAACTGGTTCAAGGGTCATTTTTGGATAGTAAATAAAATGGCTGTATTTGTTGTAGAGTTTGCAACTCCTGGTTTCCAACATCACCTCTAAAGAAATCAGTAAGTTTGTCTGCCATGAACTCTTGCATCACTGATCGAATTATGCAGCACTTTTGAGAAACTGGTGGAATAAATGTACATATTGTTCTAAAGTTGAGAAAAATGTGCATAAATCAGAACCTGTACAAACCATCTTAGAATATTATTCAGTGGGCAAATACAAAAGTTAGGCCACACACACACACAGTTTTAGTTTTAAAAATGGTGGAACACTGCTTTTACCTTTCTCTCCTATTAGAGACAGGCAGAAATTCAGCCTTACCACAAGATGGCAGTATATAGCTGACAATGACAGGCTCTATGGTAATAAAAGGCTTTATTAAAATGATCTGTAAAAACTAAAGGTGTATCGTAGTATAAAGAACAATATGTACACACAAGCACATACACAGAACTCCACAGATTCAGAAAAAGAGACTGTACATAAAACTGGGCACTGAGGAGAGCCAAGTTCATGTGTGCATAAGCTGATGTCAGGGCAAACTCCTCAGAGATTCATAATTAAAAGTAACCCCAAAAAAAAAAACAAAGTCACACATTCATAAAAGATCATCAAACACATTCACAGTCTCCTCACATTGCGCTTGCTCTGGGCACTGCCAGGCAGAACGTCCTTCCTGCTCCTGCGTTTAGTGCTCAAATGTGCACAGTCTCTAGAGCCATGGTAGGAACACAGGCAGGAGGTGCAGAAGTGGAAGAGGCAATCGGACCAGCTGCAGATGCCCTCCCCACGCACTGCATGACAGCGAGCAGGGTGCTGGCAGCGTGGACACTGCTTCAAGCACTCATCACTGAACAGGGTTTTGGCCACCTGAAACGAGCAAACATCACATATGTAAAATTAAACACCAGTGACTCTTATGATCAATTATATTTAATTTACATGATACAAATCAGTAGGGAGATGGTGAGTCAAGCTCAGTTACAGTAAACTGCATGCAACACTGAACAAAGCCCAGCCATCAACAGCTGCAGTGTAGTCTTGATTTCTAAGCAATGCTGTTTACTTCCCACTTTGATGCAGTTTTTAGGCTCTGAATTTTAACATTTAATTTTGAGCATAATATAATGTCAGCAATTACTAATACTAGTAGTTATAAGTAGAAACAAGGTTTACAAACAATACATCTGCATTTTTGCCCACACCTGTAGGAACTCCTGGCGTTTGGTGCTGGAATGAGGAGTCAGTTGCTGTAAGGGGGTGTGAGTCCTTCTGGCTGCAGGAGTGTGTGTGAGAGAACTTGGGGTTTTGGCTTGGGCCTGGACGCTGCTCAGAGCAGATCGACATGCCAGGTTCAGCCTGGTCTCAGCGTCCGGGACACGAGCTGCACTGCCCATCTGAAACAACAGACAGTCAGGACACACTTGCATCTTTTTAGTACCACCTAAGCTTGTGATCACATGACTGCGAGCTCACCTCAAGTGCTACTTTCATCTCCTTCTCATACATCTTCCTCCTGCGACATGCCTTTTTATCTTGCAAGATAATTTCATCCCAGCCATCAGACACCTGGCCACATCTGGGAAGGTATTAAAACAGACATTTATCAATTTTACATTGACAATTCAAATGTGATTAAGAAACTATTAAAAGCATTCTGAAATGATTCTGCACGATTAGATTTTATTGGTATAGTCCTGAATTCTTGAGAATTACACTGAATCAAATGTGCCTGGAAGAATTATTTATAGTAGTGGAAAAAAACAGATACACCAGGGTGCTTATTTTTGTTAGAAATTAGCCCAGAAATCTATTTTCTGCCAAAGAAAAATGAGCACATAACTTTTGATAATATTTAGGTAACACTACAAAAATCAATTGAATCCATTTTTAAAATGAAAAACATGAGCTGTGATTTTCTTTAATTAAATAATTTCCCAATTTTGCACAAGTCTGACCACCAAGGCAGCACATTTTCCCCACCCACAACTTACATGTAAATGTCCTGTGGGGATAGCAGCTTAAGGATGACTGCTAGCACATGGTGAAGGTTTCTCTTGCTGAGCTCAGTGAGGATATCCAGCTTGCCCAGGCCCATCTTCCTGCCAATGAGGCCAGAGAGGGGCAGGGTGGTTCTGATGGGACCATCAAGGGTCGAGACCCGAAGCAGCTTTTCCAGGCTGTTGTTTTGGGACAGAATTCGCTTACTGCGCCGACTCATGGCGTGCACCATCTGAAGGGCGGGGGTGAGGGACAGGTCCTGTAGCTTGACTCTAGCAGCTCCTACAGGCGTTGCCTCCAGGAAAACTTCTTCATCCTTCAGGCCCTGTGTGTCCACCTGCTGGGCTCTGTGCTCCTCTTCTGACTGGGAGCCACCCTCCCTCAGAGTGGACAACCTGCGCTGGCGGTCCAGCCGCGAGCGCCTCTTCTCCCTGCTGTGGGATGCCGATGGCAGCACCACATCCTGGAAAGAGACTTCATCTATGGAGTAATCCTGAGACTTATCTAGACCTAGAGAGCTGAAGCCACTGTCTTCTGATGCAGAGGCGTCTAACTTTGAAATCGGAGTGCAAGAGGGTGTGCTTAGGACACTCAAACTCTCACAAAGATTTGCTGCCAGGCAGTTAATGGGAGTCTGGAAGTTTTCCTTTGCCGACAGGACATAATTACTACCCTGGGGCGTCTCGGGCATTTCTGGAACTAGCAGACCCGATATAATGCTCTCGTTAAGGTCAGGTTCTGAAAGAGAACCACCTTCCCGCAGCACAGGACTGGTCACTCCACTCCTTCCACTTTCAAGAGTTGAGGTTATTGCTTGGGAGAACAGGATTCGTCGTTTCCTACAAGACAAAGCCATGGCCTCAGTTTTTAAAGTGCTGTAGGACAGGGGTCCTGTCGGACTCAAGTCAGGAGAGTCAAAGCTCATGCTGCCCACATAGATATGTGTGCCAGATTCTCTGCAGCCTGGCGTTTTAAAGCCATTAGTCTTTCCATCTGTGGCCGATTTGGACATGAGGAGCCGTCTGCGCAGCGAAGCATCCTTTTTGGTTAATTTAGGAGTCTCACACCAACCCGTTTGTAGTGAGTGTGGTTTCTTAAAGTCTCTTTCCAAGTCCTTTGGTCTCTCCAATCTGTGCAAACTAAAACATGAGCTTTGCTCATGGTTTTCCTTTGGAGTTTCAAGTGTACTATCCAAGCAGATGGACTCCTGACTGCTGCCTCCAGAATCCCAGCTGCCCCTTGGGGTGTGTAGATCGGTGTGTGCACTCTTTACCCTCTCATTCCTAGGAGTGTGAGGTGCCATGTGAGTACCGGGGTAGTGGGGCTTCAGGATGTGCAAGTGCTTCAACCGTCCAGCGGTGGTCTCCATGACTCAGTTTCACTGAGCTACAGGTGGCTTATTCGTCTGTTGTGGGATTAGAACATACACAAAATAGCCTTCGTGGATTACACAGCTAAATGCTAGCAGACAGGAACAAAACTGCACAACTCTACTCACACAAAAACGGTTTAACTCACTTTTCAAATGCCCGGCGGTCTAAATAAAGCCTTGAGTCAAAAGGCCTAGTTTTCGAGTTAAAGCCGATTCAAAGAATCATTTAAAATCCTAATTACCCGTGATTAGCGCTGCAGAGTTTTAAATAAGGGCGCTGTCCGTGAGTGTTTGGTGCTCCGAGTAGCTCCTTTAGTGTACAGAATACTGTCAGCAGCTCTGCAGGTGAGCTTTCAGCAGATTTAGTCGCTCTCGCTGGCTCCGTGTTGGCCGTATTGAACCTAAACAGCTCCGTTATTATCCGTTACAGTCTCCACGGTAACGGGCCGCGTGCTGCTCTCCGCGCGGTTTCGAATTTTGCGCCTGTTAAATCCGATCCTTCCATTCGCGCGCACACTGACACAAGACGCGCCAAACCAGAGCACAGTAAACAACAACGACCACATCAACCACACAACCCTAATAAACAACCTCACATCCTCCAAACACACACCGAAATCAGTCACCCAACACTAAAATGGCCTGCCTTCATACTCTGAAGCATCCAGACTAAAGCCGCTGACCTAGCTCATTGCAGCCGGACCACACAGACAAAACGAAGCAGCGTCTGATTGCTGTTGAAAAGAGAACTAATGGGCAAAATAAACCAGTCAAATCAACAAACATGTACGTGACACCGGCAACTAAACGAAAAGCTCACTAAATTCAAGGCAGCTGCTAAGACCACAGCCAAAAACTACATATGAACAATTTCCTGACATAATTTAATTCAAATTCATAACTAGCAAACAATTCTCAGCCTAACATACTTATATTCTCTAGGCCTGCTGGAAGGTAAAATTTACTCAGGAACAAGCCATAACTAGCAACATTTTCCTCAGGAAACTAAAAAAAACCCATAATAAATCTAGTTACTTACAGAATCAGAAGGTTTAATTGTGATTTCCCTGCAGTCGCGCTTGCGCTCCTCTCCAGCTCCTCTCTCTGACCCGGAGCTACAAGAGTACAGGGGGTTTGGAATGGCTTGGGGGTGAGAAGGTGAGATGGTCGTGAGTATTTATATGGATTTGAGGTATTTTTTTCCTTTAAAAACTAAAATAAACACCCGGGATGTTCAAAGCACACTTTAAATAATGTACACAGTTTAATGGAATCCACCCTGCACATGCGCATTAGGGCTCTGTAATACAAAAGTAATTCATTTTGAAATGCTGGAAAATAAGTTTTTTTAAGGAAAGTACGGTTGTGTGTAATATTTATCAACCAAAATCACATATTATTTACCAACATTTCAACTTACAATTTACTACAAAAATATCATATTATATAAAAGTGCATTCCAAGACATATACTTTACGCTTGGTCTTTAACCAATAATGAACGTCTTAACAAAAGTGGTTTTAGTGTGTATGTCATATGGGCGTGTCTCACCCGATGACGCATTTCCGTCTCATTTAAAAATTATTTTTATTTTAGGATTATTATTATAAATGATTATAAAACTTTAATATTCACTCTTTAACATATATAGTTTTGCTACTTCCACTCAGCGTTGATGCAGCCCATTGTGTCTTCTGTGTTTTCACCTGTTTTCTCCACGATTCTGTTGTTTATCTTCTCTGAATGTCTACACATAAATATGTTTCTTTGTGTCTAATAAAATATGTTGTTGACAATGTTTTGTGAAAGACAAATCGTCGTTATATAAGCCCACATTCATAAAATGTGTAGAGCAGCGGTCACCAATCCTCCACCTGTAGAGTTTAGTTCCAATGTGTATCTAAAATGTTAACTCAACACTAACACATCTGATCCAGCAAATCAAGGATGTCCGAAGAAGTTAATTAGCTGAAGCAGGTGTGGCAGGTCGTGGTTGGAACTAGACTCTACAGGAAGGCAGATTTCCAGGAGCAGGGTTGGAGACCGCTGGTGTAGAGGTCTGGAGCCAAGTGAATGAAATATTGTTTGTTTCAGGTTTGATGATGAAATGATCAGTGTATTAAGAATAATAATTGAGAATTTTAGTGCAATCATATTACATTTAGGTACAACTAAACCTGTGTTTTCGTTAAACCCACATTCATTCTAAATAAATCTAAATGAGCGGTTCACTGCAAACCTGTCTGAGCGTGCAACTCCGCCCACCTGTTGCTAGGGAAACGCGCCGCGTCCCGGAGGTTTAGCTTAGCTTATCTAGGTTAGCTCCCTCACAGACTCCTCAGACACATCCACAAGCGCTTGTCTGATTACAGCACATATTTTAGCGCACTTTTTATTTTAGCAGGTTTTGGTGCCAGTCCGGTAAGTTTAATAGTCGTATGGATGTCCTCATATGTTTCAGTGAAACAGCGAGTTTTCGCTAGCCAGACTGTTAGCCAGACTGCTAGGCTGACTCTCAGATGGCTCCGTACTCCCTGTATAAGCTGCAAAGGGTAATAAAACCGTGGGTTCTTCACCCAAACAGTGCACTTAATGTTAGTTGTGTAGTAGTACAGTTTATGGTGGAATATAAATGACTTTCTGTTCGACATGTAATGCACTGTTTGGGTGTTAAATCCATTATTTCATGACCTATGAAGCTAGCGTTAGTGTACTAGGTTAACTAACTAGCGTTACATAGCGAGTAGGAAGCCATTTGGGACTTTGCCTTAAAGGTTTTTGATAACGCTATTGCTGAAGAGATGTTCTCTGTGTGTAATAATTACTGGTATAGTTTTCATATGAGTTGGGTTTTTCTGTGTGCTTAATAATTACAGAAATCATTAGAGCTTGAGTGGGCAGAACTGCTCTGACCCCCCAACTGCCTGCAGCTCTCCTCTGTCCTGCTGCTATGAGCACCAGCACACACTCGGTCCCTGCGGAGCACCTGGACTACAGCTACATCGGAAAATGTTCAGACCTAAAGTATTTGGAGGAGATCCTAAGAATCCTCAGGTACTCTCGTTTAGGGCTGGGAAATATGACAATATATGTCATGACAATGATTATCGTGATAAATTATGTCACAATGCAATATGCTTTTCTGAATATATTGTGGGTACCGTCAGCACTTGTTTTGTTATGAAGAGAGTAAAATTAGTCCTTTTTAACTGGGTTTGGCGCAACACAGTATGCAAAGTATGGAATAAAAATCATTGTGTACACATTTTTTGACAGTATGTTTTAAAATGTAGCACTGCTGGTTCTTTTTTCTCTGTTCCAACTGATCAGATGTCTGAAAAAATTAAATATCGAGACAAATTGTGTATCATAAATATATATTTTTTAAGTATCACATTATATTTTGCCATTTCACCCACCTGTGCTCTCTTATCTTTCTGTTTCACAAAACTGCTTCCTGTGCATTAGGGTCTTATTGCTTTATTCTCAGGTCAGGTAAAGAGGGCTTTTACCCTCACCTCACTGAATTCTGTGAGAAGCGTATAGAGAAGCTGGATCCCAGGAGTCGAGCCCTAAGAAAAGAGAATTTTCCTGCTACAGCTGCCAATTTCTCTAACGATGAGTGGAGCCAGATCACTAATGATCTACAGGTATGAAAAGAGCTCTCTGACACCTGTAAAATCGAAATCTCTTAACCTGGTTAAGTTTTACAGTAAAGTTTAGCACCTTAAAAGGCACAGTAGGCTTAGGTTGAGTCAGAGGGCTGAGGCTTGTTTTATTGTGTTTAAAAGACTATACAAATGTCATGGAACTGTTCTTTGCATAGACATGGGAGAGAGAGATCAAAGTAAATGAACTGGAGCTGAAGCAACGGTCCATATACAGCAATGATGAAAACATCCCACCTGTGCGAGGGTCCAGCTGCTCACTTCAGGTAAAATAAACACCTTGATATTGAAAAGCATATATTTATTTTCTTTTCAGTATATGTCAGCATCTCTGTAAATTAACATATGGCACTTTTCTACAGACAGCAGCCCAGGATGGGGTCAAAAATAGTTTGAAAACGTCTCATCTACCCCAAGCCTACCAAGACTGGGACAAGTGAGTCTGAAATTGACTGTGATGTAAAGATCTGTATGCATCTGAAGTGACAAGGTTAGGGGCTTTTTATTTTTTACTGTATGTATATTTTTGCAGGTTTGATGTTGAGAAGGAATGTGCTAAAATTGATGGAAGTATGGCAAATAAAGTCTCTCCTGCCATTATCGATGACTTCCTTCCAAAAATCAAAAGAGAAATAGACACAACAGGTCAGTTTTTTATTTTGTTAAATGCTTTGTATGTTTTTTGCTAAGACCTACAGCCGACATGAATCACCTTTTTCACTTTTTAGAATATTTTCTTGTTTATATTAAGCTTCATCTCATTTATAAGACTAAATTCTTGTTTCCATCAACAATGCAATGACTTTCACCCACCTCTTATGGGTTTTGATTACATTGCCATGCCTCAGCATGCAGAGAAAAAAAAAAAAAAATTTAAAGGGCCTGTATCATGAAAAACCAATTTCCCTCACTTTTTTGAAAGGAGTTTGAAGTAATATGTAAACACTGTCAAAGTTTTAAAATGCACCGTTTACTCCTCAGTCTATAAAGTCTAGTCCAGCTTAGGAACTGAGCTGCAAAAAAGAGCCTGTTTTGAAAATTGACAATGAAAATTAACATTTATGTTTAAATAAAAAACAAGTATATAAAAATGTGGAATATAGGCCCTTTTACCAATTATATCATGTTCCACTATCCCTACTTATCATTGAGAGAAAACCCTCAGCTAGCTCAAAGACCCTCACTAATACCATGTTTCACTCACAAATACAGCGTTATGATCTCTACGATTTGCATTGACTTTACAACTAATGATATCATTCTACATGTTTGCTAAAATTTCTATTTTTTACATCATACATGCCTGATTATGTCATGTTTTGTCCATACTTCAGTTCTTACAGAGCAGGAGAAAGTTGTTCTGGCAAACCGTGAAAAAGACAAAGGCAATGAGGCTTTCAGAGCCTGTGATTATGAGGAGGCTGTGGCCTACTACAGCAGGTGATCTTTAGTCGTAGGTCTACCAAGGCTTTCTCCTCTATTTTCCACTGTGTTCACTGTATTTCTCCTGTAGAGTAGTTGATTTGGTATTAACTGGAGCGCTACGGGTGTGGTGTGTCCGCAGGAGTCTACGCATCATGGTGACTGCTGCAGCCCTTAATAACCGGGCCCAGGCAGAGATCAAACTGCATTGCTGGCATGACGCGCTGAACGACTGTGAGCGAGTGCTGCAGCTGGAGCCACACAATACTAAAGGTGCCAGTGTGATTTAAGAGCCAAGAGTAGGGTTAGGGGTCAGGAAACAGGAGGTGATATATATATATATATGCTGTGAAGGATTTTCTTTCTCCATAAGCAACATAGTTCTGGGCTCTGGTTCAGTAGGTAGTTCAGTTTTATTGTGTTTACATACACACAACTAGAGGTTCAGTACCTCCTCCAATCACTGTGTGTGATAATAGTTAATGCAGGCATGTTATATACATACATACATATGTACATACATACACATTCTCCCAGTGTGTTAGGTTGTTTCACTGATGTTGCTTTAATGGCAGTTAGAAAAGATGCAGGTGGCCTTCATATGTTTAGGAGGAAGCACATGCTAGCCCTTACCGTCCCAGATAGCATTGCGTATAAGGGGAGACCCAACTACCATTTGGGCTTGGCAGTGACAAAATTGAGGAGAAAATTGGGTAAAATTCCCCCCACCCAAAAAATGGGCTCAATTTTTGAATCGAGAACACCGGTTGCCTTTTTTTAACTTCTTAACAAGGTAGGAAGCGTTGAGGGTCCATGAGATCTTCAGTGACTCCAAGAAATTTTAAATATGAAGTCGACAATGATCTCTTTTGTTCTGTTGATATTAAAATTGAGGTTAAAGTCTCTTTTTAGCGTGTGAGTTTACAGTGCTAAACTGTAAATCTCTAGATTAAGACATGATGTAACAGTATGTGAACTGCTTTGTTCTGAAGCTCTGCTGCGCCGTGCCACTGTGAACAAACAGCTGGGGAATCTGCAGGTGGCCAGTGATGACCTCAGTGCTGTGCTTCGCTCTGAGCCGCACAACATGACCGCTCAGGTGCTACTCCTCTCACATAGGCTGTTATTTGTTTACCAGGGGAAATATGAATGGGAGGTTTTCAATGACACGCATGACAGAAATTCTACATTACCAAACCAGCAAAAACAGCCTGTCAGACGTTTATTGTGTATTTGTGTGTTTATAAAGTATGTTTGAATCTGTGTGTTTTACAGAGACTGCTGGAGGAAATCAGTAAGAAAATAAATGCAGACATGCAGGACAAACCAAGCAAGGGCAAGAAGCTTCTCATTCAAGAAGTAGAAGAGGACGATGATGAAGTCAGTGATGAAGATGACAAAAAAAAATCAGCTGGTAAGTGACACTGATAATCAGCAGCACATTTCTTGTAATACAGGCCAAGCAGACTTAAGGTGGATTTCTACACTTGTTTATAAGCAGTTCCAAATAGTTTGGACTGGTGGAAGGGGGCTATATTTAAATCAAGGGAAAATGCCTGACATGTCGTGTGTCAGCTACAATCATGAGTACTGTGGCTCATAGGCTTTTGATGATGCTTTTTTTTAATGAAATAAACAAGATAAAGATGGCTGCAGGACGTTACGTTAGTGCAGGATGCACAAGATTCACATCAGTGCCAGTGAGGCCTTCCCTCTGCTTACCCATGAAGGTTCTTGAGAAGATTCTTGCATGGATTTGGCCTTAATCTAGCTGAGCTTGATCATACACTGCCTCATCAACTTAAACTATAGCTAAAAGTGTACATCTATAGGTTTTTTACATGCAGCATGTCCACTGGGTGGTTGATCCTAGGGTTTGTGGGTTCAATATCTGGGTCCGCTAAGTCGCCATTGTTGGGCCCTTAGGCAACCTCAACCCTCTCTGCTCCAGGAGCACTGTATCATGGCTGGCCCTGTGCTCTGACACCAACTTTCTAAGCTGGGATATGCAAAGAATAGAGTTTTGTTATACTGTACAAGTATAATGACAACATGACCAAAATAAACAATATTAGTGTTGCTACTGTAGTCTAGAGTGAGATTTTCTAGTTTAAATACTAGGAAAGCCCCCTTCTGATGATGTGTGAAAGTAGGAGGAACTTCAAGAAATTTTCCTCTGAGGGCACTGGGGCAGATACTTGAGAGTGTGTTTGAAAGTTTTTCCTGCTAGCTGGCAAATGCTGAAGCCAGATATGTCACGTTACTGCTTGGAAGCTTATTATCACATCTGTATATATTAGCGTCTACATCAGTGGTTACACTAGCAGTTACGATTTCTTTATTGCTGTGGGGGGATTCCCAATAGTTGTATGACATATTTGTGCAGTGCATGCTGGATAATGTATGAGAGAACACTGGATAAAATCATGGAAAGAATACAAAATTGTGAATTCTGTCAAACCATTGAGGCCAAGGGATGCAATACTGCACTAGAGAATATTACATAACACAACAAATAACATAATAAAGGCTAACTTAAAGCCGGATTGCCCTTTTAAATCTAGTAAGGCTTTACTTTCCAAAAAAAATGTTTAGAAAACCCAAAAGGGTATTTAAGAGAGGTGCAGTAGGAATCTGCACCTACAGGTGAAAGTCTTCAAGGTTTAAGCTGCACCATGTGATCTTCCCTGACTGAAAGCTTTCCTGGAACTCTCTGCAAAAAGCTTCAGTGTCTCCGCCCCTTTCCTACTGTGATGTAATTGCTGTAGACACGCCTCCCTCCCCCCTCTATGCGCTTC
>JAILXH010240774.1:88191-106777 GCA_023558415.1 Piaractus mesopotamicus | reverse complement strand
CTCTCTCTCTCTCTCTCTCTCTCTCTCTCTCTCTCTCTCTCTCTCTAAGTGGATTCATGTTGTTCTGCTGGAGTAATATTTGGTCTATGTACTACAACCTCGTTTCCAAAAAAGTTGGGATGCTAGGCAAAATGTAAATAAAAACAGATTGCAATGATGTGCAAATCATTTAAACTCTATATTTAATTGGAAATAGCACAAAGTCAACATATGAAATGTTGAAACTGAGAAATAAGATTGTTTTATGAAAAATATATGCCCATTTTGAATTTGATGCCAGCAACTCATTTCAAAAAAGTTGGGACAGGGGCAACAAAAGATGTAAGGTAAAATGGTGTTATGCTAAAAAAAAAAAACCACCTGGTGGAACATCTAAGCTAATTAGGTCAACTGACAACAATTCGGTAACATGACTGGGTATAAAAAGAGGATCCCAGAGAGGCTTAGTCTTTCAGAAGTAAGGATGAGGGGTTCACCACTCTGTGAAAGACTTCACTGGCAAATAGAGCAACGATTTAGGAATAGCATTTCAAAGATTCTGTAGTGGAAATCACTGCATGGGCTCAAGAACACTTTCAGAAACCACTGTCTGTGAACACAGTTCGTCGCTGCACCCACAAATACAAGTTAAACAGCTTGTTATGAGCGTATAGCGAAAACCAACATATGCTGCCATCCAGAAGACGTCTCTTTCAAGGAAGGTCTTGCTTATTTCAGCAAGAAAATGCCAAACTACATTCTGCATGTATTACCACAGCATGGCTCAGTAGTAAAAGAGTCCAGGTACTACACTGGCCCGCCTGCAGTCCAGACCTGTCACCCACTGAAAGCATTTGGAGCATTATGTAACGAAAAATATGACAAAGCGACCCTGAACTGTTGAGCAGCTGAAATCCTGTATCAAGCAAAAATAGGAAAATATTTCAGTTTTAACACTTCAATAACTCTCCACAGTTCCCATATGCTTACAGAGTGTTTTTAAAAGAAAAGGTGATACAGCACAGTGGTAAATATACCCCATCACAACTTTTTTGGAACGTGTTGCTGGCATCCAGTTCAAAATGGGAATATATTTTTCAAAAAACAATAAAATTTCTCAGTTTCAACATGATGATATGTTGTCTTTGTACTATTTTCAATTAAATGTAGGGTTTACATGATTTGCACATCATTGCAATCTGTTTTTATTCACATTTTGCAGAGCATCCCAACTTTTTTGGAAACGGGGTTGTAAGTGCTAAAGCAGCAGCCTCTTTCTTGTTGGGAATGTAGCGGAACAGTTGTGAGGTTAAAGTGGGAGAGGCAGAGCAGTTTGTTGACTGTAATGTGGATGAACTGGTTTTACCACATTGTCAAGAGCTGAGCAGAAACCAGCTTTCAGCTTTTATACTGATGGGTCATAGGAGACATCACTCTAGAACAGAGATCTTGAACACAGTTGACCAGAAACAGGATTCAAGGTCCAGAGTTGAAGACCGACTGCTCTAGAGACATAAAAGATGACAAGTAGGCATGTCTACGTTAGCTGTTAAGGTTAAAAGTTTTTAACCCACATTTTGAAAGCCACTACTTTCTAAGTTTGCCAAAGTCAGAATCATTCAGAAATCCTGAGACTGGGATGGTAAAGCTGTTTTACTCAGGCAGTTGTGGAAGTCAGACTGGTTGTGATGCTACGCTTACAGATCAGAGATGTAGAAAGAGGTATTTTTTAAACAGACGTGCAAAACCCACCTCACTGCTGTTTATGGAGACACATGACTGAGCCCCACTGTAATGCTTTATACAGACCCACACACCTACTAACCCCCTTTACCTGTTACCTCTACCTGTACCATGTCCATCCAGAGCTAGAAAAGAACTGCTGTAACAACACAGCGCACACAACATGTGTAGATTTTAAATCCTAGCTTTTTTTCTCTTTAGGCATTGACAGTCCAGAGGACCTATCTATACTGTACTCAAACAGAGCAGCCTGCTACCTGAAAGATGGTAACAGCTCTGACTGTATAACCGATTGCACCAGGTGAGCACTCAGCCACTCTAAACTATTCTAACAACCCTAAACCCTAAAACTTCACCCTAAATACTAAACCCTAAGACTTAATAACCCCACCCCTAAAACTTAACCTCTTAACCCCACTCCTAAATGCTAACCATTAAAACGTAATCCCCTTTTCCATCCCTAAATGGTAACCCCTAAAACCTAATAATCACACCCCTGAATACCAACCCCTAAACACTAACCCCTAAAACCTTAACCTCACCCTTAAAACACTAACCCCTAGCGCCTAATAACCCACCCCAAGCCCTAACACCTAACCCTCAGCCCCAACTTATTCAGAGCTGAACTAACCTAACCCTGTCCTAACCCCCACTATACATGAATAATTCTCAAAAGTGACGGTTCAGCCAACAAAAACAAAAGATTTCCACAATTTCCCCATTACCCAAACCCAGTTGATTAGCCAAGATATGTTTGTAACCAAAATTTGCTTCTTTACTTTTGCACTGGAGCTAGTTAATGTACTCTGTTTGTTCAAAAGGTTGTAGATAACTGTTCATTCAACATTGATTTATTCCAAATTTAATCCCAGAGGAACATTTTATTGCTCAAATGTTGATCTTTGTTGGCTCGCTATGTTTCATTTATGTATCAAGCATGTCACAGATGTTTCTACTAAAATTCCTTAAGAAAAATGGCATTAGAACAAAAAGGAGATATGAGATACTTCTGGCCCAGATAAAAATTATGATTTGATGTATTATTTCTGTTTAATTTGCTGATAAACATGAGTGTTATTACTATTCTTATCTAGAAGAGAGTACAGAGATGTGAAGGAGATCTCTTTTTTATGTCTCTTTTCTGTGGGAGGCGGCATTACTGTAAAAGGACTTACTCTTCATGTAGTAACAGCCTATACTCCTCTGGAAAGGCTTTATACTAGATGTTGGAACATTGCTATGAGGATTGCTGTGCTTTTCTATGGAGATGCGAACTCCTGTGTCAGCAACGGGTGTACCTTAAAGTAGCTAAATTTACTAATTATTCATTCTCTCAAAAGCCCCACAGAGGGGACATGCACACAACTCATATGCAGTGTTGGATTATATTGTGATTCTATGATGTGGTTGTTGTTGATATCAGAGCACTGGAGCTGCAGCCGTTTTCTCTGAAGCCGCTGCTGCGCAGGGCAATGGCATACGAGTCTCTGGAGCGTTACCGCAAAGCCTATGTGGACTATAAAACCGCACTGCAGATTGACAGCAGCATCCTCGCCGCCCACGACAGCGTCAACAGGTATCAGCTCCTTTCAGCAGCACCTCCCCAGCACACACATTCACACACCACAACCTGCACACAGCATTCAGAGCTGATGACCACAACACTACAGGAAACACCACTCAAAGGAAGGGTTTGACCTGACCTGGCCTGACATTACATGGCCTGACAGTGTGTGATATGCAATATATGTCAATGTATGTGCTTCTCAACCAACAGTGGGTTGCATTCAGGATCAGCTGCTATTGCCTTTCTCAGATGAGCGCTGGAAGAAAGTTGTAACTTCACATTCTCTTTTTAAAGCTAAGGGTCATCTGCAGTCTCAAAAGGAGCACATCTATTATTAGGAAAATACTTCTTACCAGATTTTTTTCTAGATTGGCCCCCTTCCCATTTTCCACTTTCACTAATTGATCAGGAATCAATAAATCTCACATGATATAGTGAATTTGTTAATGTACGATCACATGGATTTCATTGCAGACCTGGCCATATGCCACAGTCATAATGTGGCATACTCCTCAATTAACACGCCAGTCTTTTAATAATCTAAAGTAATTTATGTGTTTTGTAGAAAATTAGTTTTGCTTGCAATGCATGATAATGTCCCAAAACATTTGGTGTGGTCACTCACTTATATGGTCATGTCAGCAAAGCCCTTTGACATAAACTGACAGAGAGGCAGAGAAAGAGTGAGATTAGTGAGGGCTGGATTTCTCTTTCCTCTGCAGACTAATTCAGCATGTGTTGATGGTTACATAACAGGATGATACAGTGTGTCTGTGCTTCTGTGTGTGCGTATTACATGAAGGATCACGCGGTTGCTGATAGAGCAGGATGGTCCTGATTGGAGGCAGAAGTTACCGGAGATTCCAGTGGTTCCACTGTCAGCCCGACAACACTGTACAGAACCCCCACCCTCTACTCATTCACACACAGAGAAAGACACAAAAGAAGCCGGTCAGTACACACACAAACACACATACCACACAAACTCGCATCACATGCATTACATACATTAAACATATACATAAATACCATTTTTTTTTAATCACACTAACTTGACTCTTGACAGATTTACATCATGCACATCTCACACACACACTAGAGCTTAATTCTGGCCTCAAATTATGGTTCAAACCTGAATACAACCCAAGAATTTTCTGTCCAAATTTTTAGTCGAAATTTCTTTCCAAAAATGACCAGAACTGGCCCGTTATTAACCGAAGTGTAGAATAAAGCCTTATATTTCTAATGATGTTATGTACAATAACATAATAAAATATATAATAAAATAATTAGCTGTCCAAAATTTAACCTAAATGTGCTTTAACAAATGTATTCATCAAGCAATGATTTCAAACAACATCCAAAATATTTTTAGTCTGAATAAACTTTCCTTACTGCAGTGTAGTCACTCTATGCAGAGCAGATACAGCAGGGTCTCTTTCTCTCAACTCTATTTCTGCACGTAGAACATGTTAGATGTAATATATTCAACATATCAACATATCATGTAAAACATTTTTTGACCAAATAAAGTAAACATCCTTTTGGCTGCACACATTTACAAGTATGAGTCTGAAAGGCAGAGTAACAAAAACAGCTCATTTAATTCTGAGGGATACAAACCCAAACATGAAATTGGAACTCCAAACTGCACACGAAACATATTTGTGGAAAAAAAAAACCCTTCTGAATCTGACATCTGAGCAGTTCTGTTTCGTTGGGTTTGGCCAAATATTTCAAGCTCTAACACACACCATACACATCAAACAGAGACAGACACACACAGGACACATCACAGATACTCAGACACATCACACACATCAAACAAACACGCATACATGGTTTTCAGATGTGAGAGATGCCGCTGATATATTAAAATCCGGTTGCTATGACTGGGTAGGGGTTGAATGAGGAAGAAAGTAAGCATGTTCAGCTGAATTCAAGTTCAACAAGTAACAACAAAGTTCAATTCCGTCAACACAGATTGACTTATTTTACCCACAATAAATGCACCCAAAGCCATAAAAATCCTAACCCAAAATAAATCCTATTAATAATAATCCTAGCCCATAAGCCAACGCTTAATTACCCTGTTTGAGCTGCCCCTTTAGAGTGTTGGGGGTTAATATGGGTGTAGTACTGGCACACACAAAACTAGTTTACACATGCTTACGGAAGTCATAATCTCTTGAAGAAACATTGTATAGAACCTCACCTAATTGGACACAGCTACTACACACCCATAGTAGCACTCACCCATGTAAAGGGGCAGCTCAGACAAGATAAATCCTTTCAGAGATGTTCACTACAGCAGGGCAAGTTCTTGTATTTTATTTATTTTATGTTTATGTGGGTTTATGTACCAAAACATTTTTACATGTCAGTTTCCAACCTCTCTTCATCCATTAGAATTAAACAGTTTTTTCTTGTTTCTGTGCCTTATATTAAGACTACTATAGGTAAATTAAGTCTGTTCTTGTTGATTGCTCTCTATTGTGCCTCAGCCAAAAATCAGTCCACCTTGGAACACTCGTAATAACTTCAGTGTAAATGGGAGGGGCTAAATTGCTGTAGACTGAATAGCAGACATCTCTTAATGCATTGGTTTTCTTGACATAGCATAAATGATTATTTCAAAAGAGACAGATTAATTTCTATTTATGGACTGTATGGACAGTGGATTCAGTACATTGTGACTTAAATATGAAACAATGTACATAATGCGTTTTATAGCTATAACAAACTTTAACATAGTATTTAAAAATATTTTATTCCAGAATAAAGGTTAAATAAGGTCCTTATCGGCCCTTTATAAAAAGGAAAGAGCATTTTTTGCAGACGCCTGGCAGCCAGGAAAAGGCTTACATCAGGTGATTTTTTATTTTTTTTCTGTACTGTGACTAAAAAGAGGCAGATGATTATCTGCTGTAGAACTACTTAAATTCCTAACTGTGAGTTTGGTGTGTTTCAGCCAGGAGAACAGAGGCACGTTTCACTTCCCTGAAGACAGAAGGAAACGAGTTAGTGAAGAAAGGCCAGTTCCACGAGGCAGTTGAAAAATACAGTGAATGCCTTAAACTCAAATCAGATGAATGTGCAATCTACACTAACAGGTATGGTGCAACCAACTCTGTGTGCCTTAATGTGGAATTCCATTTAGAAAGTACTGTTTATATTTACTTCTTACGTTCACAGAATACATGTACTTTTGGAGCATTGTGTTGAAATTTAAAACTGTGTCACTGATATGCCCCTCTGTCTCTTCCAAGGGTCTCTCAGTTGTCAGTGATTGTCAGTTCAGCTCTGTTTTATAAAATCAGTTTTGTACTTTGACATGCTACTTTGAAGTCTTTTGTGTTGTATACATTTAAGCCAGATTAGTTTGTGTAGAATATAATTACAGCTTTGAAGAATTGAGAAATGTTTAAGACATAAAATGATGATTGAATCGAAAATATTAAATTCTACTGAACCTAAAAATAAGTGTATCTTTATTCCTGTAAACATTTTTTAGCAGAGCCCAGCTATGTTTTAACAAGATGATGGGAAAAGGAGCTGTGTTGGAAGGTCTGTGCTATAACTCTTCTTTTCCTGTATCAGAGCTCTCTGCTTAATTAAACTGGAGCACTTTGCTGAAGCCAAGCAAGATTGTGACTCCGCCCTAAAGCTTGAGCCCTCCAATAAGAAGGCCTTCTACAGACGTGCATTGGCTTATAAGGGCTTGAAGGTAAGAGAACGTTACCATTGCTTACTGTAAGTTCACCTCCGTCTTGCGGATTCAGTGGCTCCTTCCTTCCCTTTACTTAAGATACAGTAGAAATGTGGATCTAGGATCAGATTCCTCTCTTATGCACGCTGACTTTACTTCCAGGAACAGATCCAGTTGAGCACTCAGACTCTGAGAAGCTTTGTGAATACGGTTTTGCCACAAAGTAGGATGCTGAGGATAAACTTACTTTATGTTTAACTTAAGCTTAAAATAATCATGATTGTGGTTCAGTAACCTGCTGCTCAATCACTACAGCGACTTGCTCTCCATAACTAAACTTTTCCTAGGTTATGTTACACTTTAGCTCAGCTGAACCAGAAAACACTGATTCTCAGTCAAACCTGTGAGAAAATGTCGCATTTGCTTACAGCAATGATATTCTGATACTTTTGTACAAAAAGCTGTATTAATGTATAATTGATTAACACAATTCAGAGAAATGTAAGCATGCAGTGAATCTATCTTTAAGAATATGTAGAGCTTTCATGGACTCCCCTCTTCGTCTGAGATGCTGTTTTTAACACACCTTCACCAATAATGACTCACACCCATCTTATACAAGTGGCCACTTGCAGCACTAGAGGAGACGAGGATGGCGAAGGGCGAATTTTTCATTGGAAACACACTCACCCTCGGCTAAATTAACCCCAGTGAGCTGGATATGCAAATTTTGTAACGCGAATTTTTTGAGAAGATTAAATGTAATGTACATAAAATATGCAAATAACTGCTTTGTCTGGCTATAAGTTTTGGTTTAGAGCCATGGTGTGTCACCTTTCTTTTTGTTCTTGTTAGCAGTGTTGCCTAACTGGCAAGCTAGCAGAGTAAAGCAATGAAGTTGCATCACCAGTCATGTGTAACAGATGGAGTAAAACTCACCAAATCAAAGGTTATGGTTTTAAAATATATTTTACATAGCATTTTACTGCTATGGCTTATAAAACACTTGTTGGGGGGGTTTAAAAAATGGGAAATGTGTCAGATCACAATGATTTCTGGGCAAGTTTTGCTGCTGAAGTTATTCACTAAACCCCTTGCCTCTCTTCAGGTTCATCTAACAAACTTTGCTTGGGCTGATAAAGTAATAGAACAGTCCCTTGAAGGGGGACAGCCTTTTAGCACTTACCCTTTCCAGTCCTAATCGAGACATTCCAAAGGTGTGTGTAGACAATGTATAAGATGTGTATGAGCTTGATTTATTCTGTATGAATCATTATTATGGTGTGTGTGTGTGTGTAGGATTATGTGGCATGTAGTTCAGATTTGCAGGAGGTGCTGCGTTTAGACGCGAGTGTGCAGGAGGCTGAGCGGGAGCTGGCGGAGGTGACAGCTTTGCTGAAACAGCAACAAGCTACAGAGTCTTCCAGCCAGCCACGCAGGAACATCACCATCACTGAGGCGGGTTAACAGCACTCACACTGCAGACAGAACACTACTCAGCTTTGCAGTTCTCATCTACACAACTAACAATTGTTTAGATAATCGATTGATTTGTTATACTATTATTTGATTAATCGACTAATTGAAGCATTATGTTACTGTAGATTCCTCTCACTCCCCCCCTCTCACAGTGCCTCCAACAGTCAAAGCTCCACTTGTGCGACAGACATTTTTTTATGGTGCAACCAGGGTCAGCTTTAGTGGAGCATGACCATTTCCTTTTTTATCCCATTATCCCAAAAAAATTCTGCAAAACGCTAGAGGGCACCAATGAGTGAGTCCTGAATGAGTGGGAATGAGTGGAGCTAAATGGCTAAAAAGGAAGAATTAAAACTGTTTCTAGTCATTTATGAGGGAACGTCCTTCAATTTTGGAAAATATAAAACTGTATTTCATTAAAAATTGAAAGAACACGCCAGTATTTTTCTGTTTTTCTACAGCAAAAAGGTTTTGGGCGGTTGGACACTAGCGTTAATGCCACTGAGTGCTGATTGGCAAGCTGAAGAGCTCACTGGCTGAGTGAAGTGGTTCGTGCTCACTGACAGCATGAGTGTACATAAGTCAATGTTATGCACCGTCTGTAATGGTGTTGTTAGCCAGATGACAGTAAACCAGATGTCCAGTTGTTTTTTGATGGAACAGCAGCGGAATATTCAGCCTCTGCCAGTGGGAACGTTCCGAATGTTCCAACACGAGTTCAATTTCCCCAACTTTTGTTGTTAACTTTAGTGGTAGAATAAACCAGATGTTGATTTTTTCTGAAACACGAGCGCTGAATGGTCATGGCTGAAGTCCAGGTGTACCCATTCACGTACACCATCTCCTGAACTTCAACAAAAACACATCCTTAGAAACTAGCGTGTGTTCAGAACACTTAGGACACAGTAGTGGCTAACAACTCCGCCCCGTACCGGGCAGAAACACCAGTAACGCTATCAACATGACAACATTTACATGACTTCATGCCACTGTCGGATCTGTACTGTATATTATGGCAGAAAAATGTAGAATGACAAGGTGCAGAACGACAGTTTTGCAACACCAACATATAAAGAAAAATAAAAGAATTTGGCACAAAATAGCCATATGGAGCCCATTCATTGTAGACCCACTTGGGAGCATCCTTTAGCATCTGGAAGAGGGCTGGTTTTAAGTAAACAACATCAACACTTTGACTTTTTTACATAATCAACACTGACAGCAACTAATCGATGTAGCTCTACTGTTTAATGTATTAGGAATATTATTTTTTTATTTACACTTTCTCTGAATCCAAATTTCTCCTTTAGCTTTTGTGGAGCCACTCTGCCACCTCTGAGCTCTTCCTCAGTTTAGATGACACATCTCTAGAGCACGTGTGGATGTCAGCTTTAGTCATGTCCGGTCTCCTTTGCCACTGTTTGTGCAGGTGGAGGAGGAGGAGGAAGAGGAGGGAGAAGCTGCAGTGAGAAATCCAGAGGGAGGACAGAAGAGTGCCAGTCAGAGCATCAACCTACAACCCTCAAACGCATATGAGTTTGGCCAGGCGCTGAACGCAGCCCGTTCAAATAAAGACACAGCAGCTGGCGCTCAGCTCCTTCGCTGTGTGCCCCCGGACAGTCTTCCCCAGTATTTGAAAACACAGCTGGATGCACACACTCTCGGCTTTATCATGCAGGCGCTGGACACACACCTGCTGACGCCGGAGCCAGGCCTCGTTTACCAGCTCCTCAGCCATCTCCACACCACAGAAAGGTTCTCGGTAAGGAATACACTCTCCTGTCACTTACCAAAGCATCTAGTGCAAAAAGATGGATTATAAAGTGCATAGTTCTGGTTCTAGAATCTGATTGGCTGAGGCACTCGTTGTGAAATGCTGGATATACACACATGACCACACACATCAACTGTGTTTTTGTTATTTGGCAACCATAGCCTCCTGTGAATGAACTACAATTCTTGTCAGAAGAATTATTACGATTTTAATTAATAGTAAATTATTTATTGAAAACTGGTGTATGATGTCATATTGTAATTTGTAGTTGTTTTATAAAAGCAATAAGCCACGTAAGACTGTGCATCCCAGTGATTTTACTCTGCTTCATGTTGTAACTAACACCACCCTTTATGGCCACGTGTCTTATTGCATAGATTATATGACTTTTATGGCTGATGTGTGAAAACGCAGCAAACTAAAAAGCTAAACTTTCATAACACTGTTTTAATGTTGCATAATCTCTTTACTGAATAACAGTTAGCAGGGTTTAAATTAAATTAAATTAAAATTCACATCAGCAGTCAAAGCAATCCACACAGCTACACTCAATTTCGCTGTGCTTTTAGCGTGACAGAACTAAATGCCAAGTACACTGTTGCATTTCTTCATATGACTCTATTGTCTTCCAAAGCCGATTACAAGTTCAGTGTGTTAATTGTTTTCTCTTTACACAATCCAACTTTTCACACGTTTATTCTTGGTTCATTCAGGAAGAAACTCGCTGCTGCTGTTCATCGCTGATCTTTCTAAATTGCTCCAATACACCAAACTTAATACCAAAAATGTTGGGACAGTATGTTAAAGGCAAATAAAAACAGAAAGCAGAGATTAGTTTAAAACACACTTTGACCTGTGTTTAAACAATACAGAAACAGAACAAAGACAGTATATTTAATGTTTTATGAAAAATGTTTTTTTGTTTTTTTTTAAATACATGCAAATTCTGAAATGTGTGTCAATTAAAGATTTATTTCATAATTTATTTCATAGAAAATGTTCAGAAAGCATGTTAAACAGGTGATGCAAGCATACTTGGGCGTAAAAGAAGCCTTAAAGAAAGGCCTAGTCCATTATTAGAAAGGAGAGGTTGAGGCTCGCCACTTTGCCAAAATCTGTTGCCAGTTATTCAGCAGTTCAAGAACAACGTTCCTCAACAAGCAGTTACAAGGATTTCACCCTCTACAGTGCATAATATCATATCAGAAATCTCTGATCCCTCAGACAGCACTTCATTAAAAACTGGCATGTAGCAGAGGGCTTATCTCACCAATGTCCAGAAACGCTGCCACTTGGACAGATTTATGGAAATAATGGACATCATGATTTTTTTCTAGGCCAAAGAAGAAAAGGACCATTTAGACTTTTCCAGTGTAAAGTTAATCTTTTTAGGAACAAGTTGCAGTCATAAAATTTGGAATGAGCATATATTTACAAAAAAACAGAGTTAATAATGAAAAACATCATATATTGTTTTCCTGTTGTTTTACTGTACTAATCACTGCTTTCTCTTTTTATTAGAATTTCATATACAGGAATTGAGTTTTTTTCAAGAAGAACTTTCTATGCTAAATTAATTAGATAATATTAAGCTGACATGCATCTGTGTGTGTATGTGTGTTGTGTGCAGGTTGTTCTGATGCTGCTGGACTCGGATGAGAGGAGGCAGATGACGCAGCTGTTCGAGCACCTTGGTTCAGTGGACAGTGAGCTGTTCTCTCAGAATGATGTCAAAAATCTGGCCAATAAATACATCTGACCTTTTTAAACTTTTTGCATGAGCTTCCATGCACTCGTATCTATGCAACAACCTCAGTTCCTTAAACCTGCATCAGCTTGAAGCAATATCAACACAGAGATGCACAATCCGACAGGACCCAACACACCTGCTCAACAAAACTCAACAAAACTCATCCCTCTTTCTGGAACTGTTGCTGACTGATTCTATGTGGATGCTTCACTTTATGTGACGGATGCATGGTCTGGTGGAAGCTTTATAAAACAGTATTTCCATGAAGGATCTAATACTGAAAAGTGCCCTCAAACGTTCTGATGCAAAATAGTGTAGAAAATGTTCAGCTTAATTGTATTGAATCATATGCCATGTATTCAGTTGAAGAAAAATGTATGTCACAATACATCTTTCAGTTAGAAAGAGAGAAGGTATATTTTATTGCAATAAAAGATCTGACATATCCAGGTAAAAACAAATATTTAAAGTAAATACTGGAGCCCTGATGCGCACAAAATGAAGCCATGTGTGGGATGTGTGCCTTTGTACTCAGGTTAAAGAATGCCATCTTCAACACTCATACCCATGTTGGACATGTTGAAGAGCAAGAGAACACAACAAAGATGTTGAAAGACTATTGTCATTTGTAAATTATGAGCCACTGTACTGTGTTGCAGCTGAGCTCTGAAGCATTAACTGCATGTGAAATCCCCCTAATATACAATTATAAGTTTATAAATGTTTGTCTGTATGTTTTAATTTCAGACTACTGAAAGTTTAAACTTGCTGCTGAAGCTTATGTTTTTTAAAATATAAATGAATCTGAATGCTCTAAGGAACATGCTTGAAATTCTGTCTCTGGGTTGAAGTGCATCTAGCCTTATTCAGTCCAGTTTTTCCCTCCTCTGCACTCCTCTTTTCTTCCCTTCCTGCAGTATGATGTGTTCATTGGTCTTTGTTTTAGCCCGTTCCACTCATTAGGAGTTATATTACCTCTTCTGTGGGGACCATTCACTATTTATTGCTGGTTTCTGTCTCTCTATTGAGAATATTGATAATTGTTTTCTGACTTCTTTCTCTTAACTTGAGTTATAAAACCTGACCTGCGCTTATTCCTCTTATGGATATATGCTTCACTGAAGGGGCATTCCAGCCTAAGACTAGCAGTTAACATATTATTTGTTGTGTTATGTAATATTCTGTAGTTTTAGTTCATCAGTGTTCTTACACTACAATACCCAGCGTGCATTATACAAATACACAATCACTGGGATCCTCTACCTCATCCAACAAATCCTGGCTAATAGTCACTGATTGACATTGACATCAAAATTGACTTCACCCTTCAAAATACATCAGAAGGGATTCGTTTCCTAGTCTTTAAACCAGTAAATCTCACTCTAGATACTGCAGCACTGATGGAGAAGGAGAGCAGGCATGTTGCAACAGATGTAGTGATGGGTATATTTTTCAGTTTGGGCAGAGCGTCTCTTCAACAGCTGTAAAATATAATAATATACAAATATTTCAGTTATTTGGTTTTGCCTGAGTGAAGGGCTTCAGGTATGAGACTGAGTAATATTCTCAGCCGCCTTCTCAGTTTTAATGACCCACCTCTGCACTGTCAGTGTTTCTGTGATCTTGGGTTTCATTGCTGGAGTTTTCCTCCACATGTCTGTAAAACTCCCTCCAGCTCTGATGACCCCTTTATGAGTAGAAATCGAAGACAAATGTGTCTCATATTTGTGATTCATCTGTGATGTTAATCTCAAGCTAACCTTCTTGTCACCAGGTGGGCTTCGTCCTGCTTTCCCTCGAAGATGTTGCCGTGTCCTTGTTCACATTGCGCTTCCCCTCCGCGCCGCTGGGGGGCAGTAAACAGGCAGGAGTGTTTGTGTCCTGCGCCGCTGTGATTTTTACAGAAGAACCTTACCTTACCTGCACACTGATCTTAGTTTGTAGAGGGTTATAAAATAAAGTATTTTCAAGTTTAAAACCAGTTGAAAAGATGAACGCGATCCGCCGCTCGCCCCGCGTCCTCTCTCAGCTCTGCGGCGGAGCTGTGCGCAGAGTCAGGGCCGTTTACCACACAGAGGAGGAGCGCCGGAAACTCCGGACTGAAGCGCGATTCACAGGATTTACACACTCGGACGGTAAAGTCTGCGGCCTTACGGGCTTCAAGGAGCTCCACTCACAAACCAGCACCAACACTGGAGGAGGTGCAGATGGAGGAATTTACAGCAGAGGACAGACTTCTCACCTCAGCCGGCAGCAGCAGCAGGAGGGCGGTGAGTGAGAGTTAACTAGATTTATCAAGTAAACTTATCCCTTCTGGTCCAAACTGAATTTCTGATATCAAAAAATTGTGGATTAATAGGAACTGTCCTTTACCGTTGTCCGGCAGGGTCAGTCGTTTTTAACCTGGACGTAATGGTGTCGCTCTTGAGGCAGGAAAACGCTGAGGACGTTTGTGTGATCAAAGTACCGGAGGAGCTCAAATATACAGAGTACTTCATTGTAGTCAGCGGATCGTCAGCCAGACACCTGAGGGCCATGGCGCTCTATGCCATCAAAGTGGTAATGAGACAAGTTTTTTTCATGGTTTTAGTTCACTGACTGAAACGAGCAACGTTTCAAACTCATTTGACTAAATAAGAATCCCTCATGTCTTCTTGCTCTCTCAGTACAAGTTTATGAAGAAAGAATGTGACCCACACGTGCACATAGAGGGCAAAGATGCTGAAGACTGGATGTGTATTGACTTTGGTAAGCATGACATCAGCATCACAATCATGGGTGTCCTAGGTGTTGCTCGGACAGACTGATCTTTGGTCTCTTATATCGTCCACTTCTCTTGCAGGCTCTATGGTAGTGCACTTCATGCTGCCGGAGACTAGAGCAACGTATGAGCTGGAGAAACTGTGGACGCTGCGCTCTTATGATGAACAGTTCAGCAGCATCCCGACCCAGAGCCTCCCTACAGACTTCATTTATGATGCTGAAACCAAGTGACCAGGACTGGAGGCGGAATTTGCTCTGACTGTACTGTTAAGACTGTGGGATGTACTCGGACAAAAACTGCTGTTTAAACATTTAATTAAAGCACCTCAATCAAATGTCATTGTTCGGAGAAAAATAATTCACTCTGTGGGTTTGGAAAACTCTGTGACATGTAACTTTGAAGCTCAGCACTCAGCTGGATATGATATCCACCTCTAGCTGCAAAATTAAATTTTTCATGTGAAAGTTGCTGATTTGTACACATTCTGCATGAGGAGGTCTGGGCCCCTTTTCAGTGCTCACCCTTTGGAAGTCCATCACACCTATGTTACACAAGGGGTCACTCAGTACAAGAGAGGGGGACACACTAAGGAGAGGAGTTGCTTTTTGAACCAGAACACACTCGCCTGCAGCTAGGTTAGCCTCAGTAAATCAGTTAGCTAGCCAAGCAGACTCTGTAATGTAAAATGTTTGTTTTTATTTGGTGTATGCAGAAATACTGGCAGTCATGAACTGTTCTGTATACCGAGTTATTCTAAGACACTAATTAATTACATGTACAGGACATAGACTTTGTTGAAACCTGTACCCAGTTACAAAACTATAAATCTGGTCCCGCAGATAGAAAAAGACACCATTTAAAGAAAACCAATAAATAACTTGTCCAGAGTAAACAATAAAACCAACCATACACCAAGTACAAATGATTTATTCTGACAGAGCAGAGGGAGGACTGAGTAAATCAAGCAGTCAAGTCCATCACGTAAAATACCATTTGCAGTTTTGCCTGTACAGAAGTAGGTGCGGCCTGAGGACCAGATATGTCCTTGTTTGATCACCATGAACAGTTTCAGGTGGGAGATGCACCACTTTTTAGCCTGTTAAATCAGTTCCTCCTCTTCCTCTTCGAGAAAGCATCACTCGCTTAGCTGTTTTGGGCCAGCTGAAGGTCAGAGATGAACAAAAGACTGCTCGTTGCGTATCCTACTGGACTCAGCTGTAAAGAGCTTGCAGATGAACACAGTACCTCAGCAGCAGAGACAGCACGCGGCTTCCAGTGGCTTCACTTCAAACACATGAGGAGTTGGGGTGTGTGTGTGTGAGTGTGTCTGGCACCTTTGTCTCATGGCGCCATCCAGAAGGGCATGGGTTGTGATGTCTGTGTTTTGGGCCGAGGCGGAGGTGGTGTGGGGCAGCGGTACACTCCAGCAGGCCATCCAGGGGGGGATGAGCCTGGACCTATGTTACCTGAGCCACCTGCTTTCTGAGAACCGTGATCGTCCTCTTCATCAGAGGAATCGCCAGAGTACGCTACCAGCCCGGTCTTCATACGCTTCACCTGAGGCTCTGTGGAAGAACAGGGGCAAAAAAAAAAAAAAAAGGACAAGAGAGACAGAGAGAGAAACAACACAACAGCAAAAACATTCAAAGCATCATTTTTCCCCAATTTGGGGGAAAGAGGCACACAGCAAATTGCACATGTGGCCACCAACATCATGAGGGAGGGGTGTGGTGAAGATTGGAGACCGTCATTGGTCAGTCGGTCGGTGGGGGCAACATTTAAGCCGTCCAATCAGGAAGCAAAACGGAAAGTGGCCACACCCCCAACCAAACCGAATACGAATGTCCAGCATCCCCCAAAGGGTCATAAAAAAGAGAAAAAATACAGAGAAAGAGAGAGAGAGAACACAGAAAAAACACAGAAAAGAAGAAAGAGTCCTGTTAGCAAAGTGGTTAAACAAGAAAACAGATGTTCCGTCATTCTGATGATGTCATCAGAGAGGGAGGGACTGACTCTTGCCACCAGCCAATCAGAGAATGAAAGAAAAAAGAAGAGGCGGGGCCTCAGCAACTCCACAATATTTCGATTAGATAAATTTAGTCTAACTGAACTTTGTCAGCACGTCCTTTGAAATACGATCAAAAGATGTGTTTTTTAAACAGCATGCAAAATGCAGTGACATTGCTTCATTAAGAGGCATTAGGCAGACAAGGAGCTTATCCAACAAAGAGAGTGGAAAGCTCCATGAGTGGTGAGAGAGAGGCTGTCGTGTATGCGTGTCTTACCCAGTGAGGCTGGCAGGGTTCTCCTCTCTTCACTCTTCTGTGTTCTCACTCCGCCATTCACCGGCAGCAGTGGCGGGGGCATCAGCTGCCTACTGAGATGGTCAAAGAGACAGAAAGACAGAAAAAATCTGTTTTACAATTATATATCCACGCAAGATGCTAGATCAGTGAAAAGAAATTTGCACAATTTTCCCCATTACCTTAAACGCACACCAAGACATGTTGGCCTGGAATCTGCTTATTTACTTTGGTCCTGGTGTCACAAGACTAATGTGTTTAACAGATAAGGGGTGCTTATACCCACCAATTAGCAAACTGAAGGCTAAACTATCACACATTTGCCACTAACCAATTTGAGCTGTCAAGTAATCTCAAATGCACTTGCTTATGTGGTTTCTGATACCTATAAAATCTACAATGAAATCTTGAAATCTATAAAAATGTGCAAATATAGAGTAGCAGCCGTCTTGAAGTCTGTATTTGTCTGTACTTCTGTCCAACTGGTTAGATACAAGCTTCTATTACTTGTTTGCCACATTATCCACATAACTGCAGCGCAAAACTAAAGAATGAAACTTGAGACACATGTTCTGATGATTCACTACATTTAGGGTAAGGAGAAAACTGTTTCAAAGTCAACATGAACATGAAAGCAGCACACAATTTTCTTTCTTAACGTGACGTATTTCTGAGTGAAACAGGACACCCAGGTGGAAAATAAATGTGGGCGGGACATGATTTTTTTATTCAGGATATAACTGGATCGTAAAAACCTGAAACAAACATGCAGTCAGACTCTGATGGTCAATAAAATGTTTTGCAAAAAAGCCAAAGATAAAAAAATAAATAAATAAAAAAACAGATTGTCAAAAATAAAGTCCTACTAATTTTAATGTGTATTTTTTTATGAAGTTTCTGAAAAATGATTTATTATTTGTTAAAAGCCTTATTTTATGATGTTTTTATAAGATGAAACCCGGGGAAGCGCTGGTTAGCAAGGTAGCCTAGTATCCGCATTGCTTTTGCTTTTTTTTTTTTTTTAGATTTTCATTGCAAAAGCAAGATATCAAAAAAACCTAAGAAAAAAGGAAGTCAGGTTATCCTTAAGCATAAACAAACTAAAAGTAACTCACAAGTGATTATTTTTACATCCAATCCAAAACTAAAAGCGATAGTGAGAGAGTAAATCAAGAGAGTAATCAAGTGACGAGGAGAAGAGGCCGTCTGTAGCAGGCTAACCAAATGAAGTTGCATGTACGTGTTGCAGGGAATGGAGGTGACGACAGGTGTTTTCGCTTGATGATCGGTCAGAGTGGTGGCAGAAGGATGGAAAACATGCTAAAATATTATTGGCTAGTATAAATTTTTCCCTGCCCTTGGAACACAGTGATGTGACCAAACGTCGCAGATTACGAAAAAACAATCATTTTGTCTTTTGAATGAAATGACACAATGTATTATGCATAATATGAACAAGGATATGAACTAACAAGGTTAAACATTTTGATTTCAGTCTGACTTTAAAGTGACACTCTG
>JAILXH010240774.1:68092-87776 GCA_023558415.1 Piaractus mesopotamicus | reverse complement strand
GGGGGGGGGGGGAAGAAAAAAAAAAAACAAAACAAAAAAACCTTCTGATGATGATGTGGGAACATTTGAAAAACAAAGTAAAAGGCAGTGTAAATCTGTTCCCTTAATTTTGCTTCTTTTCTCTGGCAGAAATAGTAAAAAAACATTAGCGCTGAATAAACACGGTTCCTGCTTTTTTTGCCATTTAGTTTGACAACAGAGGTAAGAGTTACATCGATGTTAGCTTAGTCGTATTTCTTAGCCTATAGATCACTGACTAGGCTAGCACTCAGTACTGGCTGACACCACAGAGATTCCCAGTGGTGGTAAGAAATAATTCCATAATGCACACTGAGTACTGCAGTGAGAGAATGAAAACATGAAAACGATAATAAAAACAAAATCTGTCAAACCATTGAGAGCGATTTAATCTTGCACTAGAGAATACTGGATTACACATCAAATAACATTAAACTGATGTAGGCCAGAATGCCCCTTTAATATCACTGTTCACCAAACTATGTCTAGCAGACCTCTCTCAGAACACTGTAAGGGTGTGTAATAAGTAGTTGTATAATCGTGTCCTACCTGTCCCTTTCCCGGGGAGGGCCACAGGGACCTGCAGGTGGGGGTCCTGAAGCCTCGGGGCTGCCCACAACGAAGCCTGCACCTAAATTAGTCATATGAATGGGTCCATGCTATGAGCAGAAAAACATACAAGACCATTAATACACATCCTCACTAATACCACCCACCCCCTTCCCCAAAGGCAATTATACAAGCATATAAGTTCCTGCTGCAGAAATTTATGCCCCAAAACCCCCATGAAGAGGAACATCTCTTTTTCACATTCGCAACCTTTCACATTCAATCTTCAGAGTCGTTTCTGTAGCACTGCTGTCGGGGGAAAACAGGCTGGGAGTGTGGTGCCTTACACATTCACAAAGGAAACCAATGTTTCTGCTTCTTCACTCAATTAAAAGAGCTAAAGGTGAAACTGATGATTATAATAAAAAAGTAACAGGCAAATCACTTACAAGAACAAATCATTCTCAAAGAATACCTGTAAAAAATATGATCATATCTGTTCATTTTAATAGTGTAGCAACTGCAGAGTTTAAAAAGGGGAAAAATAAGCAACAAAAGGGAGCATTAGCTCACCTGGTATCCCAGCAAACCGCTGTCCGTTTCCTCAGGCACTTCTTCAGTAAAGCGTCGTTTCTGAGGTGTGGGGGCCGCGGCTGCAGGAGCCGCAGGTTTTGGGGGAGCCGGCGCAACAGGTGGGAAAGCCGAAGGTGGAAGCGTCTGACAGAGAGGACAAAAGCAAGTGGCACCACTTAAAGCAAAACTCAATGCTGATTGCAAAACTTTTTTTTGGACAAATACCTCTGTGTGTTAAACGTAAGACATTGGTTAAGTATTCAAAAAACACAAGTACAGAGTATTGGTTCCAGTAAAAGTTACAGGAATGTTTTCTCTTCTGTTTCTAATACTCCGGCTGCTTTGTTAGTAAATAAGACCGATGTGACAGATCGTCAACACGTTTGACTTGAACAGGACAGAAAAACAACTGCTTAAGAAATAATCACAAGGCTGGGACAGGCATGTATGTCAACATGTAAGTTTGGGGCATGAAGAGTAAAGTGCCAAAAAGCTAAAAAGGTATAATTAGTGCTACTGTTGAAGGAGAAAATTTTCTACCAATAAATCTGTTAAAGTTTCAATGCTGTCTGACCACATTTTTAGTCTGCAGAGCAGGGGTGTCAAACTGGGTACCTTCCAAGCCAGAGCACAGATACTAGCTTATCCCCTCTTCTAAGGCTTTTTTTCACACAGCAGGTAAAAGAGGCCCAAATCCAACTTTTTTTCTTCATATGTAACACAGATGTGTTCTGTGTGGCAGTCTGAACAGCAAAAACCACAATGAATCTAACTTTTTTAATTCCGATTTGGGACACTTTCATACGTAGTAGTATTGAAGTTCGCAACGCGACTCAGTTCGAACAGTCAGAGTGGAATTCAAGCGACTTTTATGCAAGTCCAACTCAGCATCGTCAATTTTGTGCTGCTGAGACCTCATAAACACTTGGGGTAATGTTTCTGTACAAACAAAATTACAAGACTCTTATCCAAACCGCTACATGTTAGAAGAGCTTTAGAAAGAAATGACCGAACTCGGCCACAGGAGAACACCTGCAGTGTCAAAGAAAACTTTAAGGTAAGTAAAAAAAACAAAACAAAACTTAAAGCCAAACTTTTTTTGAAACCAAGAAACTAAGGTCGCAAACCACAGAAGTGGCAGTGGCCGAATAACGTGCCATTTTTACAGCAAGGTCGAACGCATTCTGGGTGGTAAGCCCAGCTGTCAGCCATCAGAACTTCTTATTAGGTCCTGTGATGAAACTGAAACCATCCGGTAGCAGCTGTTACTGCTGAATCCTTTTTGATAGTTTACCTCTGGATGACTGTGCCACATGAAACATTGTTCTTTGGCGCGTACGGGTCAGTTTAGGTGCTTAGGTTATCTGTTCAGACTAATGTTGCATATAACTCACATTTATAAGACACTGCAAACAGCCTAACAAAATTTGAATTTGGTCAGAAAATCAGATTTGGGTCACTTTTACCTGCTCTGTGATGTGTATGTGTAGCCTAATACTATGAATTCAACTCATGTCTTTGCTAATTAGCTGATGAGTTGAATCAGGGCTGTTTCATATGTATGTCTGTAGTGCTGTGGCCTAGAAGGAACCCAGTTTGACACCCTTGCTGTAGACTGTTTACTATTATAGTGAGGATATATCTAGATTAACTACACGCTCTTTCATGCCTTACTGAATTTCTTTATTGAAGCAGAGCCATGTTACATCCAAATAAAAGTGTTTGTAAGTGAGAGTCTAAAAGAGAGAAAGGTGCTCTGTTACCTGTGGTGGTAAGTTAGCTGGAGCAGGTGCGATGGGGTACTGAGCACTTGGGGGTGGAATTGGAGCTGGTGCTCCTGGTGGCACAGTTGGAGGAGGCAGTGAGTAAGGCGTGGGAACAGGTTGTGGAGGAGGCACAGGGGGAGGGTATGAGGGTTGAAAACTTGTAGGGGGGTAATAAGGGGTCTGAGGAGGAATCCCGTTCACAGCAGGCGGCTGAATGAATCCTGTCATACAAGAAAAGAGACAATATGGAGTTGTGAAATAAATGAAGAATGGAAAGGCCATGCCTGAAACTCTTCTTCCCTTCTATTTAATTTTCTAAATAGCACCACAACAGTAGTCCTCCCAGTGAACCTCTGTGACGGTCAGTCATACTACGACATCTCCAGCAACCCACACAGCCCCCTAGGTATTACTGCATCCAGCCCGTTATCTTTCGAACTAGCTGGATGTGTTCCAAGTACATCAAACAGTTTCTTGATAGTCTAATATTATATATAATATTGTTTTTTACTTTAATAATATTTTTTTTTTTTTGCTTACTGTGGTGGTATGTAATGGTGGTTAGGCTCCCAAACGTTGCCACATTAAAAATTTGTTCATCAATTTTGCAACAGCCCTTTTCCTATATTTTTCTATGTCCGCCTTCTTCTCCTGTGCCATCAAGCAGCGCCGAAAGAGATAAAATGGGAGAAGGAGTAAAAAGAATAAGATGGGCTTACCTTGTGTGGGCATCACAGCACTCATCTGGCTCAGGTAGCGTGTGTACTCTGCATGCACCTGGTAGCACAGGACACAACAGCCAGAATTAGAGCAGCACTGTATAACCGCACTCGTACATGACAGCTTGAGTGTGTGTGTATGCATGTATTGCTGCATGTATTTACTGTTTGCAGGAGGTTTTCACAGAGCGTTTTGGCTGCAGCGAGTCCCTCTGGTTTCGGGTGACTGAAAGAGACAAAACAGTGTGAGCGGTTCACCTCTGCCTAACACTCAACAGTTCGAATCCTGTAAATGGTTCAGATACAGCTGGACTGAAGACAGTGTTCTGACCTGATGTAGATGTACATGGGCTCAAAGGCCTCTCTCCCAGACGCAGGTTCCAGGCAGCCAGAGCCCCTCCCCCTCAGGAAGACTTTCGCTCCTGTTTCAGCCTGAATGTGCTGCAGGTAAGAGCAGCCTGGACCCTCCACACGCTCCTTCACGGAGAAACCCTGGATAGCATGCTCCAAACCCACAAACACCTTATCCTGCACATAGTGCATCTAAGAAAGAGAGATAAAGTGAGAGAGTGAGTAGGATCATACAGACCCCAGACTAATACTATACGGCAAATTTCTCATTCTTTTGCCAAATAAAGCATGTCAAATCCTATCAGTATGTCAAACAAACTATTGAAGTCATCTCTTCACAGCTAAATCAAATATATACTTGAACACTTTTGTGTAGCTGTCAATTTCATTGTTACAGCTACTTTCAACTTGATGACAAAGGTGAACTACTTCCCCACAAGCTTGTTTCATTTTTTTTTTTTTGTATCACCGATTAACAGTAAGGATCATAATATTAAGAACTCAAAAGACAGGGTGATTTAAACAAACCTTAAACATGAGAATTAATAACTGAACAGTGTTTACACTAGGGCTGCAGCTAATAAATATTTCTGTGACTGATTAATCTATGGACTGTTAATCAGCTAATAAAACCACTGTTTTTTCTGTTTGTCCTGGCACAGCACCACCTTTTTTACTGCTAAATAAAAAAGCCACTGCACTGTTCCCAATACTTTCTGTAGTGTATCACAATTTGGCAGAACTGCCATACGTATCTTATGAACATTACGATGCATTATAGAGTTTTTTTAATTAAAGTAACTGATGCCCCGGCCCCCATAGTTTACTATCTACTTCTACGGTCAACTAATCGTGCAGCGAACAACTGCACAACTTTTTATATCAGCTGCAGCTGTTAAATCTGTGTGTGCTAACACCATCAAATACAAGCACAACTCTGCATAAACAGCAACCGCTGGCAATACAATGAAGCTGATCACTGATTTTATGTAAATGAGCAGTGATGTGCACCAGTGATAACTTATCATCTGAACTTATTATCTGCATGAACACAATTCAATCTAACTAGCTGCCTGTCTACTCTTGACTGACTGAAGGCTGCTTTGCTTTAGTCCATGAGCCAAGAACACAGAAGGTTCAACATCCACTTATTTGATACCTTATTCAAAAACCTGAAAAAGTAAACCAATGCTTTGATGGCTTTGGATATCCAGGTGTTTCAGACCTGTGGGAAACACGGATATGTGCACTTACCCCACCGGTAAAGTGTGGTTTGTGTCCTGCAGGCGGCACTGCTGCGGGAGGTGGGCCAGTGGGGTGGTAGACGGTGACCGTGGCTCCATTGTATGAAGTGCTGGAGCTAGTAGCAGCCTTCACTACCCCGTTAGTGATGAGTTCTTTTATCCTGTTCACTGCCCCTACAGAGATCGACACACAACAGACTCCGGTTCTACACATCTGTACAGAAGCACAGAGACAGCACACTGTTTTGTAGCTGAGTAGGAAAACAGCACTTACTGTCGACAAGTTCTCTAGTTTGCCCTTGTACGTGTAGATAAAGAGGGCGATCACTATAGAAACAGAGAAAAATCAGTTAGTTGCAGGTGATGCTGAGGCCTGTGCAGAATTAACAATGTCACCAAATGTTAACACTGCTTAAATGAAAACTTCATGTCTGTATCTACAAATACATTAAAAAAGCATAACCTTTCCATACTTCATCACATGACTGCATATCTGTACCCTCTCTGTCAGCAACATAGCCCTTGGTTCCTTGTTCATTTTGGCAAAAACTAGTTGATGTTCAAAGTCAGTAGTACCTGGGCAATGCTTTGGCCTTTTCTTCTGCTGTCATGTAGCGCCCCCTAGTGGACACAGCAGCACCACTCACTCTGCTGATCTGCACAAAGAAAGACAAGACAAAAACAGATTACGCTTGACAACAGAATCAGGCAGAGCCCCAGCACAAAATTAAGGCACCAGTTCACAAGTTATAGTAATATTATGACATAATATTATCACCAAAAAAAATGGCAGAATAATTCTTCCCAGATTGTTTATCTACAAGTCAAAACGAACTCCCAAATCATGCATCACCAAATCATTTTTCTATAGTAGTGTGAAAATATGAGACATAAGTCATCCAATCTATAACAATCAAGGAGTGACCCTAACCTCATCCTGAGTTTGTCCACGGGTCAGAAGGTTCCGACAGGTAAGTGGTACATCATTTATCTCCACCTCTGCCACCACTAAATCGTCCTTTGCTTTTGCTACTGGCACAGGCTTCCCACCAGCACCTGTGGTCTACAGCAGGACAGAGTTTATTCAGCTTGCAGCTTCTTTGACAAAATCCTGCACACATTCCAGCACGGATGACCTGAATAAAAACTGACCTTCTCAACTGGCCCAGGAGCACCGATCTGTGAGGGCTTCAGCTTGCCCTTGGCCACCAGCATGGCGTTGATTTTGGCAGCCACTGCAGCAGCAGCATCCAGGGCACCTGTGGGGGCTGCATCCACCTCGCCCCCTGAGCCTGGACCTGGCTGGTCCCATTTACTCCGCCGCCTGACAGTAGGAGATCAGAAAAGCTCAGCTACAATAAAACAGGTCTTGTCTCTCAATTACATATTTGCACGTTACAGCAACCACAATCAATATTAACTGCTGATCTGGTTCAGAATTCAGGAGTTTGGCCTCCATATAATTTGAAATAATGGATATTCTCACACAGTAAAAAGCAGAGAATGACTTAGACAATTATTACTGACCCCTGCTTGGCTTCACAACCCATTTATAAAGGTTGAAATCAAAAAACAAACCGTATATGAAGCCTAAAGATTTCCTCTAAACTCACTTGATAAACATATCAGCTGTGATGTGTTACGTAACGCTTGTATCTATAAATAACATTTTTTGTCATTTCGAAATGATTACCCACATCATATAAAAGTAGCTAGCTAAAAGTAGCACAAGCAGAGCATTTGGAGACTCATATTAAACTACGACAGTAAAAAATCTCTCACTAACATTAGCTAAACAATTAAAGACCGAAAGCTCTGATACGACCGAACACTGTTCGCCACATTAACATTGGCTGACTTACATTAGCTGAGGGGTGTGTTTGGCTCCTCGTTGAGTTATATGGATATTTATTTGGATATTCACAGATCTTCTGAGTAAATCACATTACTCATAAAACACTGCTTTCATACTGTAGCAGTGTAGAGCTTGACCGATGCCAATGCTAACGCTAAGCTACTCGGCACTCCGATCAACTTTAAATTCGCTTTTACTAACAACCGGTACTTTTCTGTTTCCAGCGGTTCGTTTTCTGTGTCTTACCCGCCGCTCTGGCTCGAATTAAAGGACATCAACGAGGTTAATTCTTTAATTTTAATGATTTTCTGTTCGGCCTAAAATAACCAACACGGCACAACACACAGTGCTGACGCACTTCCGCTTACACTACCGATAACGTCAACACCGGCTTCACAGTCAGTTTCTTTCATATAAAATTTTCACAGATAAAAGTATAAAATATAACTGCATTTAACCGGTAAAGTACTAATGTGACCTAGGCTGGGGTTAGTGTGCTAAAGTAAAACAGTTTTCTCGGGTTCAGTGTGTCTCCTGCACGATTCATTTACTTAAAGGACCCAGAAACCTCAGCAGCGCTGACGGCTCTCTATCAAAGGGACGCTCCAGCCGAAACGGAAAATTTAGGTATGCATGTCTGCTCATCTTCCACAGTGGTGCCACGGTCGTCTCAGGTAGTCTCTAGAACAGTGGTTTTCAGCCTGTAGACCACAGTGGTGACAGGGGTCTGCAGTAGTTTTTTAACCGCTATTTATTTATTTATTTATTTATTTATTTATTTATTTATTTGTTTATGTACCATATTTAGACATATGTACAAATAACCAAATGTTATTTTAAATACGACTAATTATTTGCAAAAACAGGACAACATACTCTGGCGTCCTGCCACTGGCTCGGGCTGCCGTGGGAAGCTCACGGTATTGTTAATGTTGGCTTAATGAGGTGCTGTTGGTGCGCTGCTGCCAGAGGAGCTGGGACGGAAGGTGCAGCTCTCTGCACTGCCATCATAGCTGAGACAAGGAGGTCCGCCGCGCTTGTTGGGATGTGGGGTAGCAGTGTCAGTGTTAGTGCTTACCAAGGTCTGAAGATGTGTGGTTAGAGGTGACCTTCCTGCTTCCCAGCAAAGTTGTCTGCTTACTATCTTTACATTTTCAGTGCAAGTCAAAGTAAAACTTTAAAAAAAATGATCCTGTGGCTGGATCACCTACGAGTGAAACAGCCACCGTATCTCAGACTGAGAAAAGCAAGGAAACCCAGTATAAACTGAAATGAAGAAAAATACAGCAGTGAGTACCGAGCCTCAATGAGCCACGACAAAAACAAACAAATGGGCAGATTGTTTTCAGTTGACAAAGATCTCCTTTAATCCTCACAAAACAGGCAAACTGACATTGAGTGCGCCTCTTTCCATTCTGGAAAAGTAAAAGGAGAGTTTGGTCATTTAGCAGCTGGAGCTTTATGAGAGTTTTCACATACAGCTCGGATGTTTGGAAGTCAGTTTGAGCTGTGAATCCTGTTAGTGGCGCGTTTGGTGTGCAAAATCAGTGATACAAGTGATCCAATTAATTTACTGTCATCTGAAGCTAATGCATGAATTAATTGTGTTGGGTGTCTATAGGCCTTTAGGCTTCAAATGCCCGAAAACAGAAAACAAGTACCTACCACCCTCTGCTGTGCTGTAAGCTCAGAGTTCTTTATTTTTAAATGAAGCTTTAAGCTGAATTGAGCCCTTCTCCTTTCACAGCTTTTATTTCTTTAGCATGTCATGGTAGCAGCCAAAGAACAGCAGCTAACTGATTGGGTAAGTTAAAAAAGGTTCTGTTATTTTTTTAGTGTTTACTGTGTTGCATTATTTTGTAAAACAAGCAAAATTGACAGGCTACATTGATTATTTGTCATTTTTGTTTGCACATTAAATGATCTGGCTGGTAAAATCTTGTGGGCAGCGGAAGCTTTTGTGGTCTGTTGTGTGGGTCGCGAGTTAGAAAAGGTTGCGAACTTCTGTTCTAGAGAGACATTTTTCGGTTTCAAGACTGGGAAAACCCCCTCCTGATACACCTTGAAGGTGGGAGGAACTTTTGAAAAAACTGCTTTGAGGTAGATTTTAGGCTGTTTTGATTTTTTTTGTTAGGTAGTGAATGCAGAAGTCATGATTATAGTGGAGGAAACTGGTTACTCAAATGACTCATCAAATAAAGAGGATAGCAAGTTAAAAGCTAGAGTTAGCAGGGTAGCTAGATGCCTGTACCTCAATTTGGCCTCTTTTCTCTCATTGATATGGTAAAAAAGTTTCTGTTAGTCATTATGTGCTGAATAAAGATAGCAAAGCTGTTTCCTTTACAATTTCTTTTGAAAAGGGAAGAATTACACTAATGCTAGCTTGGCTGGATTTATTAGCCACTTATTCTAAGCCACTTATCCTTCTGGGTCGTGGGGGCACAGAACACTTAATTTAAATCATTTTATTGAAGCACACAAGGCTACAATCATGAAAAAATGCACAAGTAAATGCTCAAATTGTGAATGAATAATTCAGTAAACTACAGCATAAATCAGTACTGTACATCCATGAATATACTGAAACATACTGTGTAAGCATAAATAAAGCGCTGAAGATAATGAGGCGTCTGTGGGCTTCCAAAAGGGTAAATAACTCCCATACACTCTTTATATATGACATCTACACACATCTACAAGCTCTCTTTAAAGCAGCCTCTAAATGACCTCTCTCCTCTTCTCAGCCTCTTTGGGATTTGTTGTCTTGAACTCAGAGATGCGTTCCTCCATTACTGGCCGGAAGTGCCGGATCAAACCCTACATGGCATATAGATGCATCAGAGCATGAGTTTATGTTTTATCCATTTCTAGGAGATATTTACAAGAAGATTAGACATAAAATAATCCACTTGGCCAACAAAGCAGAAAGTTAAAGGACAACAAGTAAAGAAAACTTTCTGAAACTGTAGTCTTATATATGAAGAAAATGGGACTTCTAACAAGAGCTGGTAGACCATTAAAACTGTCACCATCAGAAAAACAGTACTTACAGCTTTCATCTTTGAGATAAAATCAAGCTCCAAGGGATGTGAAAGCATGTGAAGCTCTTGATGTTCTCAGAACAATGGACTGACCACCCCAGAGTCCAGACCTCAACATCACTGAATGTGTGTTTGGAATTACTTGGATCATCAAAAGCAGGAAGTGCAACCAACTTCTAAGACTGAACTTTGAAAGTGTGGAAAACACATCCCTGCAGATTTCTTTGAAAAGCTTAAAGCAAGTCTCCCAAAAAATGGAAGCTGTGATAAAGGTGGACACTAAATGGTGAAAAACCTGATGTTATATTTAGTTGTTGAGGCTTCTGTGTAATTTTGTATTAAAAATGTGTCATTACTGTATCAGAAATCAGATGTGTGTGTGTGCTGCTGTGAATAATAATTTAAAAGTCAGATCTCATGGGATTTTTTGAAGCATGTCATACGTCTTCACATATTAATGTCACACGCACAGGATTGAAAAGAAAGTCTGGTTTGATGTTTAGGTCTCAAATGCAAAATCAACATAATACTGATGAAGACATGATAACAATAGTAGATCATTCACTCACATCCCCAGAAGACACGTCCTTCATCAGGTTCTGACTGAGTTCTTTTTGAATGCTCTTTCAACACACTTACAATCATCAGATTCATCCGCTTGGGGAAGGTGTCTGAAGCACAACCTATGTTACAAAATGTTCTACTGCACATTGTGTGCAATTACATCTTTCCACCAGAGAGGTCTCCAAAAAAAGTAGCGATAAATATGTTTTCTTTTTTTCCTGAGACTGAAAAATGAATAACAAGCACTTAATGGACTGGATTTAATGGACTGGATTTTTGCACAGTACTAAATGTTGGCACCAAAACCTGCAGGAGCAGAAATAGAGGCTGCTGAAGAACTCTGTCTTGAACATAGGATCTACAGACCCATGTCACTTCCTCTGTACACATGTTAGGCAGGTAAAGATTGCTCACTTGAACAGGCCAGGCAGCCCCATCGCCCAGCGCACAGATGGTGTGACCCTCTATCTGTTTGCTAAGCTCCCAGATCATGTCTATCTCAGAGGAGCGAGCATCTCCTTTCACAAAGCGCCACATCATTGAGTTCATCCAGTCCACCCCTGCAGGGCGGAGAGAAACAGGTACCGTTTAAGGCGTAAGCACTTGTTCTTCCACAGCTCAACACATAATACACTCAGACGGTCCCCCCTCTCCTCATCGTATTATGTGATGGGTTCTTTTGAGCTCTACGACAGTGTTTTTCAACCTGTTGGTACAGCTAGGGGGCTGTTGGCCATCAATTGCTGTTGTTGTTTTTTTTTTTAATCACAAATATTTATTACAATATATAGAGATTTTACCAAATATAATTATACATTTGACATATCATTGCTGTGACAATTATTTGCAAAAATAAACCTTTAGCTTGAGCTTTAGGTCGGGCTTGTTGATTGATCTGGTAAAAATGCATGACTGAAGTAAGTGACATAGCTAGCTAGTTATGTTTATATTTTCAGTGCAAGTCAATGTAAAATGTTTCTCTTTTTGATCACATGGAGTTCATCCATTATGAATAAAACACTTAAAACCGAACATTTTTAGATTTTTTGGTCTTTATTACATTGTGTGACTATGCAGTAAAGTGAAATTTGATAGACTTTACTGATATGTGTTGCTAACGGAAGCTTTTGTGGTTGGCTGTGTAGACCATGAATTGCAAAAGTTTGGGTACCCTGCTTTAGGACTATTGAATGTTGGAAGACAATTAAACAGAAAGTAGTGCCATTATCTGGGTTGAGTCAGTTTGCTGACATTATGGCACAAGCTGATGCAAAAAAAAAATCTTTCTATAAATTATCTTGACACATAATACTGCTGTCTCAGTCATAAACAGCCCGATGATTTACTGACACCCTTTTACTTCATCAGAATCCAATGTTGGAAGAATCTTTTCAAATTTACTTAAACAAAAGTCTTTCTGCATTTTAACTTGTGCAGGGTTGGTGATACCAGAACAGTAAAGCTCAGCAGAAAGTCACAGAAGGTAAAGACAAGAACAGAAATCATGCAGCACATTTCAAAGCACATTGTACATGTTGTACTTCCTCACCCTCTCTGCAGGGGGTGCACTGGCCACAGCTCTCATGTTTGTAAAACTCCACCAGTCGAGCAATAGCTTTGATTACGTCAGTCTGAAGCAGAGACAAAATAGACTGAGAATGCACACAGAGCTCCTGAAAACGAATTAAGTCAAATTTGAAAACGATGCAAACCAATAAACTCACTGATTTGTCCATGACGATGACTGCAGCAGTGCCCAGAGCGGTCTCAGCCCTGACAAGGTCATCAAAATCCATCATCACATCATCACAGACAGAGCGAGGGATGATGGGAGTGGACGAGCCACCGGGAATCACACCCAGCAGGTTATCCCAGCCGCCCCTCACACCACCTGAAACAAGCACAGGCAAGAAACCGCTAGGAATCAATGTCTGATATATTATTCGCAGACAAATTGGAAAATTTATTTTCTTTGGTCCAGTATACTATAACCAGTAATTACAAAGGCTAACACAGTGCCCTATTTTGCCCACACACCATCCATATATAGCCACTAATGGTGGGCATTTCCGTTCTTTTCTAAAAATTTGTACATAGAAGATTTAGCCTCCTCATTGAGCTCATTGACATTGGTAACACCACCTCCTCATGTATGGAAGCACTAATGTTTAACTCTCCATCAAGACAGGCTTGCACTGCTATATCGGTAAATCCATGGGCAAAACTCCTACTGTTACACTGGTTTCTCTGGAAATGGGCATCTGCTAAATAAAAAGATATTCACAACATTTGTCATGTCTGTCCATATTCAGAGTCTTAGGCTCATCGTTCTTCATATGTGGATTATTCTGTGCACTTGTTTTAAAATGCAAAATTCATCGGTTGGATACAACAAATTGTTAATGATCAGATATTCTGTTGTTAGAAATTTCAAATTAGTGCATCCCTCACTCCTACCATCTACCAACAAGGGCAGTCTGGTCACTGGCCATTAAAGTTTGGTCCAGGGATGCTTTAGAACAGAGGTCACTAATAGGCGGACCGCGGTCCGAGTCTGGACCCAGATGCTGTCCTATGCGGACCTGGACCTATAACCGATAAACTATGGAGAATTATTTAATTTTGACAAGGTGGTCCTATTTTAATCGGCGTAACTTTTCTAGTCATTACGGTACGGCTTTAGCGGCCCGAGAAACTCACAGACCAATCACATGCGTTGTAAATATCACACGTGACGCTACTCAGCCAAACAGATCTGTGTATTACAATGAGCACTGAGGCTAGAGTGAGTGACGCACACACAGGGGAGGGAGGCGAGAAACAGCAGTCGGAGAAGAAAATGAGTCAGAGGGAAGTTGTTTCACATGGTGTGATCAAAAAAGAGAAAACTGACAATAAATATTGTTTAAATTTTACTGAATTGAACTTTATTTGATTTGACATTCAGTTGTTGACTACATAAGATGTTGATATACCTACTAGGCTACTTAAGTAAACAGTATATGGCACCGAATCATGATGTAAGTTAGACGTTATGATGTTCCGGACCTTCGCTTGAGGACATTTTCTCTAACTGGACCTTACTGAATTTTAATTAAATACCCTTGCTTTAGAACATCTGAGAAATCTCTGCTTTGTCTGAGGTACGTCTCAGGTGTCTGACCTGCGTGTCTCTCGAGGAGCTCTCTCAGAGAGATGGACATCTCCTCCTCTACTGTGCACGGTGTGTTTACATGCCCAGAGATATTAAACAGCTTCGTTCCTGAGTTTCTCTCACGCCCAAAACTGGCAAACCATGCGCCTCCTCGACGACATATGGCTGGTGCTACAGCAACCGTCTCAACGTTAGCAACTGTTGTTGGGCACCCGAACACACCTTGAAAGAGAAAAGAGCAGAAAATTTCACTTTTTATACCAAATAAATATCTATCATTACTAGTTGGGCTGCATACTGCCTGACCAATGTAAGAAAAGTGTTTGTGTTCGTGTTGATTAGCCAAAAGTTTGGTTATGCACTGGAGCTATGAGGCTAATGTAGCTAACAGGCAATTAAGCTTATGTACACCCATAAAGCACTGTGCAAACGGCATGCCTAAATCATCACACACATGCCTCAAACTGTGCAGTTAAGCAATCTTAAATCAAGACTGACTGGATGCATTTGGGTAAGAGGAAAATAGTGTGAATTTGCCGTATTGCAAAGCTATTTCTTTAATAGACAATGTAAAAAAAGGGCTTCAGAATCTGAAGTTTGAAATGATCATAAAGAGGAGGAAACAGCACCTATGTCAGCAGGGAACGGTGGCTTTAGACGTGGTTTGCCCTGTTTGCCTTCGATGGATTCAATGAGAGCCGTCTCCTCTCCGCAGATGTATGCTCCTGCGCCCCGCATTACAAACACATCAAAGTCGTATCCGGAGCCACATGCATTCTTCCCTATCAGCCCTGCAGCGTACGCTTCCTTAATTGCCACCTAAGAGAGGAGAAGTGAAGGTGAGGTCCATTCATCAGGTGTCAGAAAATGAATGGAATGAATCAAAAGAGGCTTTCTTCACTTTATGAATCATCACATAACACATTAATAAAACATTAGCAGCCTTCACTCACAGCGCTTTCTATACAATTCATTTAATCTCCCAGTTTCTAGAACACTCTGCTTTGCGTATCTGTACAGATGGTCTGTTTACACACAAGAGTATATGATGGAGTCCCTCAGGGCTATAATGATTTGCTGTGATGGACGCTACACCTGCAGGTTGGAGGACTCATTGTAAAACTCTCCTCGAATGTAGACGTAGGCAGCGCGCGCTCCCATTGCTCTGCCCGCCACCACACAGCCCTCCACCAGCTTATGAGGGTCATGACGCATGATTTCTCGATCTTTACAGGTACCCGGCTCACCTTCATCTGCGTTTACCACCAGGTACTTAGGCCTGTAGTGAGGGAAAGAGAACAGGGGCGAAAGGAGAGAACATGATGTTACTGATGTTACAATAGGGCTATTACAGTATGACAGGTGTAACAGAAAGGCAGGTGTAAGCTTATCACAGGCCTTACACTGACGCAGGTGTTACAGTAGGTCCGGTGTTACAATAAGATAGGTGTCAGGCTATCCCATGTGTTACAATAAGCCAGTAAGACGTGTGTTACAGTAGCGTAGGGGTTACAGTAATCACAGGTGTGTAAGGGGTTACACAGTCACAGGTGTGTAAGGCAAGTATAATAATAAGACAGAGCTTGTAGTAAGGCAGGTGTAAGACTGTCACAGATGTTACAGTAAGGCAGGTGTTACAGTAAGGCAGGTGTAAGGCTATTGCAGGTGTTCCAGTAAGGCAGGTATCACAATAAAACAGGTGCTTCAGTAAGACAGGTGTAAGGCCATCACAGGTGTTACAGTAAGGCAGATATACAGCTATCACAGGTCTTACAGTAAGGCAGGTGTAATGCCATAACAGGTGAAACAGTAAGACAGATGCAAGGCTATCACAGGTGTTAAAGCAAGACAGGTGCTATAGTAAGGCAGAGGTTACAGTAAGGCAGGTGTTACAAAAAGACAGGTGTACGTTTTTCTCAGTAAGAGGTCGACCTGCCGTCACTTGGTTTGTTCATGAAGCTCCACTTCATCCCGGTGGGGAAGCCAGCTCCTCCTCTCCCCCTCAGCCCTGAAACCTTCACTTCATTTAAGATCCACTCAGGTCCCCTCAGCAAGATTTCTTTGGTCTTATACCAGTCTCCTCTCTTCAGCGCCCCCTTCAGTCTGCAAGAGGAATACTCAGTATTAACAGTGTGCTACTAAGGAGCACTTCAACAAAACCAGGCGTGACAAATGCCTGTATTTCTCTGAACGCATAAATGTTGATACCTCCAGTCATGACGACCATACAGGTTAGTGAAAATTCTGTCTTGGTCACTCAGGGGTCCAAATTTAATCTTCTTTTTTTCCTGGTGACACACAAACACACACACACACACACACACACACACACACACACACACACACACACATACAGTCAGTGAAGGTAAGGGAACTAAATAAATGCATTTTAATTATTTATTATTATTTTTATTATTGTTATTATATGTTTATTATTATTATTATTTAATTAATTATTTAATAAGTGTTTGCCAAATGTTTGAGGTTAGTTCTGTCTCTGCCAGCTGGAAATGTCTGGATGTGTGAAAATGGTCAGTGGTAATGGTCAGTGGAAGCAAGGTGCCACCTGTTGCTTGGCAGCAGTGGTCAGGCCTCGTCCTGCAGGTGTGGAGTTGTATAGAATCACCCCTGCAGACCGCCCCCCTGTCCAGGTGAATGACCGTCCCAGCGACAGCATGACTGTGAAACCAGTACAGGCTAAATAACAAACAATGGCCTTAATGAAGTTAAAGGTGTTTTAGCTTCTAACCGGTTGTACACAGTAACAGTGCACAGATCAAATTCACTCACGGAGGTCTCTGCAAAAAATGCATCCGCTAAGATTTCTTTGGTTTTATAGTAAAAAAAAACCCAGAATAATAAAATGTTACAGAAATACATTTTTAGCCTTTGGCGAATTCCTTTACAAAAATATTACTCGCTGCTTCCAGCCTCCAAAAATGATTTAATATGAAGAGAGTTACATTATGTGGCCTTCGGCTAGATATGATACTGACCACGTGCAGCAAATCAATCCATCAGTCAATCAATCACTCACTCAATCAAACAACAGTGGTCACTTTAGGGACCTCAGCTGGCAGTATTTATGCTGGCAGCACTGAAATAAAAGAGCAACAGACACTTTCAGTCCAGTGGGTTTAATACAGACTGTATGGAGATGAACTGTTAAACTCATGACTTCTTGAAAAAATCTGAAACTCCAAAGAAAATGTAGCCGTCATTTATCATTAGTAATGTTTTTATCTAAGACATCCAGTTACCACCAACACTTAAAACAGTTGCTGTGTCCTTTTTTCCTTTCACATAATATCACATAATTTGTATTTGCATTAATAACACATGTAACCAGACTGCTTTAAAATTTAATTTTTATTGCTTTGCAAATAATAAGTTAACAGAATGATTACTGTTCTGTTAACTATTCGATGTTCAATAAACTCCTTTATGGTGTTTTAAGAATTTTAAGGCAGCCAGGTTACTTTTCTAAGTTAAAGCATCAAATATTTTTGGACAGCTAAAATATTACTTTATTTCCTCATAATGAGACCAAATCAATGAGACACAAATGGTTGTACATGAAATCTGTTCCTGTAGAGGTTATTATCAGACTCCACCTAAATAATTTCCTCATGGGATTCAGGGGATTTAGGTCTTATTTGAGCCTGGATTTGGGTTCTAAGTGTCAAATGCCACTGAAAGAAGAGCAGCTTCCCTCTTTTTATTCGCTTCCATAATGAGGAGGTGAAAGTCAGCAAGAAGGTCAATTGGCCCTCCTCATCGTCAGAGCGCATCTCTGATATGAGCAGAAATATGAAGAGACGTTATCGAGTGCTGCTCAGTGCTGCTTAGGAAAATCCCTCTAATCCCTATTTAGCTCCCTGGTTGAGGAAAAAAATTATGGTGGCATAAAATATGAGGTAATGTTACTCACTTGGCAGACGTATTCAACCTTGATCACCTCTTCTACCTGATCCAGAAAGTCAGAAACATCCAGCTACGGTTGAGCATTCCAGACAGCCGGAAACCAGCGCCTAACAGAGGACCAGCAGTCTGGCATGAGTTGGATAGGCAGGGCTCAGCTGTGACGTGGCATTAATACGGCAGCAGGTGTACAGCCACCTGGGTCATTAACATTCAGACAGTCCGAGCACACAGGACACAGACAGACTGTATAACTGTGAGTATGTTACATATATCAGTATTAAAACATAGTAACAAATTACAAGAAGGGAGATTTGAAGAGTCTGTGTCCTGCAAAACCATTTTCCTCACTTTTTGAAATAAAAAAATCAGTCTGCATCCCATTCATGCTAGGAGTGTTATGGACTACTTTCTGACTGAGGTATAATACAGGACAGCCAGTCAGAACAGAGCTCATTTACATATATATCGGTTGTACAGGCCCAGCATTGAAAACAGTCTGTTTCAAAGGGATAAAGGAGGTTGGAAAAGGGTCATGTAAAAACGAATTATGAGTTTTTGGTACTTAAAACTACACAAATGTCATAAGTGGACTTAAGGGGACAAAGTATAAGACAAGAAAAATGTAGGATACAGGCCCAAAGCTTCAGAAAGCTGCAAGGGCAGGGAAAACAAATGAACACATCCCACATCTTGAAGAGAGTTTGAAAAATTAAATGCACACATTTTCCATTCACCCTAAATGTAGCTGATCAGCCAAGATGTTTGGTGTCTTAAGTTTTCTTCCTCGGTTTTGCACTAGACTAGAGCTACAAGGCTAATGTAAGCTAACAAGTAATGTAACCTTATACTGCATAAATAAGCTGTGGGCAAAGCGCACACAATAAATTAAGGCTTTAAGATGCTGCTACTAATGTTTTAAACTATATAATAAACTGCTGTGCATTTTTACAGATACCAGCATGTCATACAGTGTCAGAAAACATAAGCAGGTCTAAATTAACACAGACTGAGGCAGGGATGATTATTTGGCATGCAGTTTGCACATTGATGATGATAAGCTTTCTTTACTTGTTATCTACATTAGCCTTGAGCTCCAAAACAAAACTGTGTAAATTCGATTTTCGCTGAACCATCAAATTACTACTTTCAAAGGCCATTTTTTCTTACGTGATTGTTTTTTCTGAGGTATATTTGTTCCCCCAAAACAAAAAGGTAATTCATTAATAGATGACGATTTTCCGACCTCTTCAGTCTGAAACACTCCTTATAACCTTACTGTGAATGGGTGGGTCTGAACTGCTGTAGACTGATTAGGTGCATATATGTAAATGAGTTGGTTTACATCACAAAAATGTCAAAATCAAAACAGGCTTCTTTCGCAGTTAAGATTAATATGTGGATTATGTGGATTGAGGAGTGAGTGGTACGTTTTGAAACTTTAACATTGTTTTCATACTACTACTACTAGAAATAATGTTTCTGTGTTTCAGAAATATCACTAAAAACAATATTATCCCCAAATTCATAGAACATCATCTACTGTCACTCCTAAATAAATGTAGGATTCTACTTTTAACAAAATAAAAAAAAATTCCGGAATGGTTGTGCTTTATAATGCATATTATTTTGCCTTTCAAAAGAGAAACTTTTTAGAAGAACATCAATACAAAAACATTCAGAAACAGTGTTTCATTTGGTTTTGGAAGCGGTGAGCGTTTATCATGCCAGCTGCCATATTTGTTTTTGTTTATGACAAGATAGAAAAATGAAAATGTTCTATTAATTGATCAACCAACAGAAAGATTGAGTTCTGTAGAAACACATACAAGTTTGTGTGGTGATGTTCCTGCTTCTACAGAGTCTAATGTACTAGATGCTTGGAATGAGGGGGCTATGTACACCAATCGGCCACTTCATTAAGTTCAG
>JAILXH010240774.1:19823-36148 GCA_023558415.1 Piaractus mesopotamicus | reverse complement strand
CCTTTCTTATTGTATAAATTTTTTCATTGCAAATGATATCAGCATAACAATTTGAGTGAAAAGTAGAAACTTTGAAATATATTCATGAATGTCAGGATTTTCTTAGTATTTGGGTCAGTATGTCCCACTTTTGCCTTAATGGCGGTGTGTACTTGAGTCAGAGGTTAATTTGAACGCTCTGATGAGTAGACCAAATCTACCTGAGAGTTGTATGAACACGAACAGAAGAAATAAGATGGCAGAAAATGACTTTTTTGCACAAAGGCTTTAACATGGTCATTGTCTCACACGTGCTTTTTCCAGGATCTTGAATATTTCTTCTGCATTTTACTTGTCACAGCTTTTCTTTATTTTGATTTTTTTCAACTTTCTGTTGTTTATTTCCAGGTTTAAATGGAATTTTCACTGTGGTCTCTTTTGGACCCCAGTGTATATTCTGTGCGCATATTAAGCCACCATTCAAGCACAATGGGATCTTGGGCTACTTCATGGACTAAAAAATGAACCAAATTGTCAACATCTCTTTGACGACTGATGTTTCTGGGAATTGGTCCTCTGTGAGAACATGCTGTATATCTATATTTAAATTCTCCTGTGACGTTACAGCCTTTGAACTGCGTGTTAATTGATTTATATGTGTTGATTTAATTTAGGTTTCTTAAAGCATAATAAAACTAGGGTGGCATTTTTAGACTAGGTTAAGATCAGGGAAAAAAAAAAATTTCCAGTGACTCTGGGTTGCTTGTAATAGTAAAGTTTGCTGAAATGTGGATTATAATGATATAATATAAATGCAGCTTTATGTAATAGCAATATGCCATAATTACACTATGGATTCCACAATGTGGGATCGAGTTCGTTTGGCTGTTATGCAGTATGCATAGATATGTAAGGTCAGAGAGGTTGGAAAACCCATACATGAGTAATGAGTGGAGTCACATAAACAAAGCATGGAGCTTTGTAATGAATACATACTCAATGTGTTTGTCCAGGTGGAGGGGGCAGCATATGTAGGCTCTTTTATGTGGAAGGCCCGCAGCATTGGCTTATGGAATCGACCCCGAGGGGAAAACATGCTGGACAGTGGAGCTCCATTCTATGACACGTATCGCACCGCTGATGGGAAGTACATGGCAGTAGGAGCCATCGAACCACAGTTCTATGAGCAACTCATCCAAGGTCGGTACACTTGGACACATGCACCGCACTGTTCAGAGAACTTGATGTAATGGAAGATGCAGCAAGTGCATTACATGCAAATGCAGCTCAGTCTGTAAATGTTCAAATGAAACAATTAATATAAAGTTAAAGTGCAGAACATGTCTTTATTTTTCAACACCAGGAAAAGCACAAATCGGGTATTTAACAGAAATGTACACTGAATCCTCAACAAAAATGACATCGCATTTTTCATATTTGTTGTCCACTCTTTGCCTTTATTACAGCTTCCGTTCTTTTCAGGAAACTTACTTGCAGTTTTTCAAAGAAACCTGCAGGCATATTTCTCCACACCTGCAAAGCTCACTCTTAGAAGCTGTCTGCATTTTTTGCTTCTCACAATCCAAGTAATCCCAAACACATTCAGTGATGTTGAGGTCTGGACTCTTGGGGTGGTCAGTCCATTGTTCTGAGAAAACCAGCAGCTTCTTTGTTTGACTTGCACATTTTCTTCTTTTCTCAGTAAGGGCTTCTTGACAGCTGCACATCTCTCATAGCGTTGACGAACAGAAACACCTGCGGATTTTTTTTCAGATCTCCAGCAGGAGTGGAGTTTGATTTCCTCCTCTCTCTCAAAGATGAAAGCTTTAAGTACTGTTTATCTGATGGGGACAGTTTTGGTGCTGTGCCAGGTCTCATTTAATCTTTTCATGCTGTTTTTGCCATCCAGTATTTGAGTGTTTTTCACTTATTCAAATGGATTGTCTTTTATCTAATCTCCTCAGAAAAATTAACGACTTTTACTTAATGGCCAATTTGACTAGAAATTAAATAAATTAAGCGTGGTGCAGAATCAGAAGAATCAGCTATTTGGTACAGAATTTAATAATGAGAATCAGTAATCAGAAAACCTGGCAGAGAGCTGAAGACAGTGGATGGCTGAAAAAGAATAGCTTCAGCATGAAGAAATACTTACAACCACTACCTCAAGAGCAGAAAGGCCTGGTTACAGTTTGCTAAAAAGTTCATAAACAGCCTGTAGAGTTCTGAAACAAAGTTTTATGATGATGAGATGAAGATAAATCTATATAGAATTAGTAAATCATGGAGAAACAAAAATAAACATGGTTCAGAGCGAACCACTTCATCTGTGAAACGTGATGGCATGGGCATGTTTTGCTGCCTGTGGATACAGCTCAGTTGTATTTATTGATGGTGTGACTGCAAAAAGATGCAGCAAGATGAATTCTGAAGTGTAAAAAAGCACCTTCACTGCTCAATCCAACCAAAAAATGCATTAGCCTTCAGCAGAACAATGGCCCAGAACATTCGGCTAAAGCAACTGTGGATTTTTTCAGGGACAAAGAGTTGAATGTTTTTGATTGCTCAAGTCAGGCACCCAACCTGAACCCTGTGAAGAAGGATTTCACTGTCTCAAGACAAGAATGTAGGCAAAAAGCAGGAATTAGAAATTGCAGGCCTTGGTAGAGTATCACCTAGGAAGATACCCAGCAGACAGCAATGGGTCACATAATTCAGGCCGTCACTTTTTTTACTGGCCACTGTTTTTACAGTTTAGTTTTCATAGATTGACTTGGGGGAGTGAACAGTACATTTTGAAACTTTTACTATATCAGACTCTTTTAAATCAGCCCACTATCTAATAACAATTAGTCAGGAATGTACTATGAAACTAATAAATCAAACCTCTGAATCATCATCGTCATTATGATCTCCACAGACAATCCGCACCACATCCACACCCTGCATCTCTTTTATCTACCACAGACTCACAAATTGCATATATGGAAATGTGTACAATTGTACATATTATAACTTGTTACTGTACAAAAACTGTACATTGGAGTGGTGCAATACTGTGTATTTGTGTATATGTGTATATATTTAGAGTCTAATTTTTTTTCTTCTTATATAATTTTTGTATATTTAAGTACTACAAGGGGCTTCGCCCCTAAGATTTTCACTCACCTGCACACCTGTGTAACTGATTTGATTTCATATGTAAAGAGAGTGAGGAAGGGAGGTCTGGACTTGCTGACAGAAGAATCAAGATCATGTTCAAATGTTTTATGGGCTCCTGAAATGGGCTGTATTAAGGATAACATGGAGAATTCCTATTTTGTTCACTGAGTGAAGGCATAAATGCACTCAATAAAGCTGGAATTCTACTCCTTATCTGTGTTATCTTATTATGGGCTGCCAACATTATGAGTGAAATATTTGGCTGAATTCTTTCAGTCACAACTTCATTCAACTTTTTATTCAAGCTTCACTCTTGTAGAGTAGACATATATCATTTTGCGCTCTTAGTTCTTTGACCATGCACATTTGTTAAAGTACATCTGTAGAACATACAAGGACTCTTATTACAAAAGTTCTATGGCAACTGCCTTGGTGTGGAAAATTGGAAATACCTGCAGTGAGTTTAACCACAAAGTTCTGAAGGTCGTTCTAGACTTACCTCAAAGTTGTGTGTTTCGCAAAGGCATGAGGAGCTTTTAGATTAGGGAAAAACCACAGGATGCTTATCAGTATGTGCATATGGATTTCTCTTAACTCTCCATCTAAGTACATTTGCAGCTCTCTTAATCTTTTTCTGCAAGCCGTAATGACACTATTACTATTCTTGTTTGGCCCACACATAAATCAAGCTTCTCCTAAAAGTGAGTTATATAATGGCCGAGGGAGTTACAGTTCTCTGTGACTTTCTTAGGCCATCTCTTTTAAGCTGTTTTATTGATTATCTTCCCTTTTGTAATCCTAAATGGTCATGTGTGTCTTCTCAGGGCTGGGATTGGATGCGGCGGATCTTCCAGCCCAGATGAGTGTCTCGGATTGGCCACAGCTAAAGCAGACGTTCACCCGGGTATTTGCCAAGAAAACGCAGGCAGAGTGGAGTCGGATTTTCGATGGAACCGATGCCTGTGTCACCCCCGTGCTTTCTTTGGATGAAGTGGGCTCTCATCCTCATAATCATGAGAGAGGATCATTCCTTAGGAACGCCCAGGGGGAGGTTAGCCCCCGGCCGGCGCCCGCCCTGTCCCGCTCCCCTGCTGAGCCCTCCGTGTCTCGTGACCCTTTCATTGGAGAGCACACCCGTGCTGTTCTGAAGGAGTATGGCTTTGAGGCAGCCCAGGTTGAAAAGCTGCTGTCTGCAGGCATCGTAGAGTGCAAAGCGGCTAAGGCACGTTTGTAGGACCTCTGTATACAGGACTAACAGGACACTGTGGTGAACGATGCAGTGAAAAACACTTTCTCGCCTTAAAACCCGTTGCTTTCAGCTGAGAAGTGACGTGTGAAGAACGCTTAAGCTCAAAATAACTATCTTTTGATCCGCAGGCTACCATAATTCAGTCTGTTGAAAGCTGAAAGTGACAGACCACAAACTTGTGAGTCTTTTTTCAGCAAATAGAATTAGGGTGACAAGTGGAGACGTGATTCACTTAATGCTAATGGGCTCCGTCCAGTTCTTATCTGCCCTCATGTCATGATGTTCCATGGAAATTGGCACATCTAGCACTTCTAGCATGCTATGAGTTTTTAACTTTGTAACCACAAAGGGTTTCAGCTAAATGTCAGTTGACACTGTAAAAATTATCTTATACGATTAATGTAATTAGAAGGCTTCTAATTCTTCTGTTCTAAAGCACATTGTACATGGACGATAGTATACTTTATGCTTTAGACAGGTTGTGCAATAGAAGAGTGTTCTTTGAACTTATTCCCCAAACTGACTTATGGGATTCCTGTGAAATGTATGCTGTGCCACCACCAACTCTGAAAGAATACGCCTCTTAGCATCCGTATCATTTTCTAAATACAGCTGCTCTTCCCCATTGGAGCGCAAAAATATGATGTGATTTTACTTTATTTTTCATTGCAGCTATAAACAAGTCACAAAACCTTATAAATGTGATTCTTTATTGCCAATGGCTGATTTACATAGATCTCTTAAAGACATTTTTTTTTTTTGTTTGGAAATTGTTTGTGTAACTAAAACTTACTGAGATCTCATAGATCAAGAGGAGCACTTAGATTTTCATATATACCTGTTGTTCCTATTGACTGAAAGTATTGTTGATTTATACATATGGATCATATGAATTATTAAAATATTCTTATTGTGTCTAAGTGTAATGTACAGTACTTATTATTTAGTGAGACATGGGCATTAGTTTAGCATTGAATTAAATGTATATTTAACCACCACCCTTGCTTGTAACGTAGTCATTACCCTAATCTTCAATGCAAAATCTTGTCTTAACTCCACCTCCCGCCCTTTATGATCATGATAATCCTTTCCCTGTCTTTTTTTTGGCTACGGTAACACTTCAGTACACGGGGGGACGTTATAATGCCCTCGTAATGCTCTTATGAAACCTTATCAGGTAGTAATTAGCTGGCTGCTTGTTACTGCTTTATGTAGAAACAGTGTTGTAGAAGTTGCTCAAACAAAATAATCTGTCACAAATTACTAATTACTTCTCTTAAACTGTAATGGAATTACTGTTATTAGAAAAAATAATTTCGTTACTCATTACATCTACCTTACTCTCTAAACCATAGACATATCTATAGCAACTGTGCAAGAGACAACCCAGTAGACCTTTTCAGTCATTTATTTAGAAAGATCTCGCCAATCACAGTAAACATCATTTAAAAGGCCTTTCACTATACCTGCCTTTAAATTACACATGGCCAGCTATGCATGAAAAAATTCCTGATTTAAAATCTTAAAATAAAATCATTATGAATAAAATGTCAAGCTTACAGAGCTGTTCCTGAATGAAAGTCCAGTCTGATCTATTAACTTGAGGTTGGGTCTCTGTCTTCATGGATAGTGTACATAGAGGAAATGTATGTTTCTTAGGAAGTGCTGTAATTTGAGTTGTTACTGATGAGATCTGTGGTTTTAATCCAGTCTGATGCTACTGCGTGCAAAGTAAGAATTTTCCGGCATGAATTACCTCCTATAATTAACTGAACTCTGAGCTCCCTCAGAAATAGTAGTCTTGCTCAAATCAACGTCACAGTAATGCAATAACAAGTTTGCATTGTAGTTGGTGTAGTTACCGAATTATAAGCCTTAGTATGCAGTAAGCCTGGGGTTTAAAGAGGTTAAGCCTTTTCCTATATTGATATGAAGACATCAAACTAGTGCTTTGCTGAAACAACCTGATGAGATGCAATCTAACATGATAGGCACTGACTAGCAGCTCTGTTAATATGCACCAAATGTTAAGAACTTTTTAGTTCATGTTAACTACAAAGTTTCTCTTTAGAAGAGAAAGTCTTGTATTTATTTAGAGCTAAATCAGTGGTTATTATTAAGGTGTTGGTAGGAATCAAAAGAAAGAAAGCACACTATAGACCCAATGGTTAGGGAAGGATTATGCATTACATTATGAGATATAATTTAATAGAGTAGTAATGGGCAGCTCTTGGCTTCATAAGTCCTAATAATGTCCACCTAAAATTGTCTGCAAAAGAATGATGTATAATACACAATTAAACTTTCTTAACTCACCCTAGTTATTGCTTAGTAACATAGTAGTGAGCGGACAGTTAATCAGCAGCGACTGACTTGAAAAGGCTTAACAAGTGTATTACAAAGACATTATAATGCCCCCCTCTACTGAAGTGTTTCCATATTTACCAACCATGTTTTGTAGCTAATTTATTATCTGAGTGAATCTAGCAATTTCATGGTGTTACGTTTATATTTGGAGTGAATAGAGTTAACTTCTCTGAGCCAAACAAACTTTACCTAAGAATAATAGCGAAGGAGTCACAGTGTCTGTGTAGAGATATCTGAGGAATGTGGCATTTTAATCCGAATAGCTCTAACCATCTGATGGGTTCTTAGTGGGCTGCTGCAGATTAAATGGGAATTCCAGCTATTTTTTTCTGCATAATTCTATGAGGTATCTCGTAGAGGCATTAAACTCAGACCAAACCAGAGATCTGGTATGTTTCTCTAGAAGGGCACATTTCTCATCAAACCACTGTGAATGATTGTGTACATCTTAACCATTTTATCAAGCAGAAACTTTTAAAAATCAGTGAAATTCCCCTTCAGGTCTGACTGTTTTGGGCGGTGTACCCTGAGAAGTCAGCAGAATGGCCTGTGGCTCACATGATCTCTTTGCAGACTCTACGCAGTATCCCATGACGAATGTGAGCGAGCTGGAGAGATATGTATCCACATGGGAACTTGCAAGTTATTCTGAACTGAAGGTAAAGACTTGGCTTAGGGGCGAACAGGATAATAAGAGGTCAAAGTGTCAACGTTGTGGCGTGTTTGAGTTCTTGAACCTTAGTTAAATGCTAGAATGCTCCATCACCCCCTTGTAAAGCTTGTGCATTCTCTAAGGATCACATGTTACATCATTTGATAGACCAAATGTGCACAATCTACCTTAATTGCAGACCACAAAAGAGCCCTTGTGAGTAGTCAGCAAGGAAAGTTTAAGCTTTGATCCAGCCAACGTTACCTAGAAGGCTCCAAAAAGAAAAAAACAAAATAAATAAACAAAATGAGAAACATGTGCTCTGAAATCAGTCTAAAATTTCTTATACCAGCTCAGCTTACAACCACTGCCCATCTGCCAACAGCAGTTTCTTAGAAAAATACCAAACTAGACATTTCAGTAAGAGCAAAGAGAGAGAAGCTTCACAGCTCCTAATCTCTGTCACGTGTTTACAACTTGCTGGAGGCTTTTGGCAAGGCCAGGAGGAAACAGAGGCTTTTTTTTATTCATCCAAGTCAGGCAACTACCTTCTCTCTTCTCAGTTCAGATTAGATCTTGAGGGCTACTCAAGCGCTCCTTTTGCACTCCGCTTGCTCAGCTATGCAGTAGAGATTAGTGAGTGCAGATCTTGGAGTGGTGGTTAGCAGTGTGAGCCATGACTCTGCTGAGTGAGGACAAGCCCTCAAGGTTCCCCGAGCCGGGCAGCCACATCACGGCCATGGAGCCCTACTCGGTGGACTGCGGATCCAAAGGGGACTTTGCGGACTCTGTTGAGTTGACAGTTTTTGAGGCCGTGGAGCCACCCAGAAGGTCGCGAGGCAGGCTCATCATGCATGGAATGGTCATGTTTGGAAGGGAATTCTGCTACGCCGTGGAGGCAGCATTTGTCACGCCTGTGCTGCTCAGTGTGGGACTCCCTAGGAGCCTGTACAGTCTGGTGTGGCTCATCAGCCCCATGCTGGGATTCATCCTGCAGCCAGTCATCGGCTCAGCCAGCGACTACTGCCGCTCACGATGGGGCCGCAGGAGACCCTACATACTGTCACTGGGGATTATGATGCTGGTGGGCATCACCATGTTTCTCAATGGAGATGCAGTGGTTTCAGGTGAGACACTACAGTTAGATTTATATATCTGCCTGGATAATTTGCTGAAGAAAGTGATGTATTCAACTCACTTGATTCAAAAGTGTGTGTCATTTGCATATTAATGAATTGTAGTGCACCAACACAGTTTTGTGCCAAAAGAAAAGTAAACTGAAAGACAAAATTGTGCTGTAATGCAGTTGTCAAATGTCAAACACCCCTAGTCAAATAACTTTTTGTTGATTTTTTAAGTGATAATAGTACAAATCCTCTACAGGGAACACACTTAAATATTTAACTTATTGAACAATAAAAAAAATATATATAAAATGTAATGGGTGCCATAACTTTTGCACAGGCCACAGTTTATAGACCGTTTTTTCCAATATGCGAATAAACAATAATTGAACATTAGAATGTGTGTTCTCTGTAGAGAATGTATTAACTCACTATGAAAATCAACAAAATGTAATTTGACCAAGGGTACCCAAACTTTAGTTTGAGGCTGTATAAATAACATTTGAGTCAAGTCAATTCAACTATCTAGTAGCTTCAATAATTTGTACTTTCTTGGTTTGCTTATAATTACAAAGTCAAAGAAATTATTGCATCTCATTAGAAAATATTAAGATTTTACCATCACAGGTTTACTCTTTCATTATTTATGTTTATTTATGTATTTTTCTTTCACGAAAATGTTGAGTAAGAAATTCTATTTGTAGCACAAAACCTTCCTTAAAGAACATTAAATTATGTATGATATCAGAACCTGTTACATAAAATTAATTTTCAACTGTTTTTCAGCATCATAGTTTATATTTTACACTAAATTTCTGTTTACAGTTTAGTGCAGACGCTCAAAAGGACCTTAGTGTTGCTATGACAATCTTTGGCCATCGTTTTCTTATCAATGGAAAAGTTAAACTTCCTATTCTATGCTAAGATAATTAGCACTACAGACATTGGTCAGTCAGTGCAAATGAGCCCATCGCTACTCAAATGTGAATAATTTGAATATTAATGATTTCAGCGTATTTGTTTTTCGGTTTCCTACTCATTGTTTGTTCTGAGCTGTTCTCTGCCTAAACCGTAATTGGCCGAACATTCACAGAGCATTATGCGTTACATCATTTCTGGCTAGACATGAAGCAGTAGGATTTTTCTTCAAAGCCTAATTGAGGTTTGTGTAAAAGGCTCTGATTAAACTGAAATTTTGAATGTGTTCTCCTTATTTCAGCCATAGTGCGGCACAGGGGTGTGAAGAGGACGTGGTCCATAGTAGTGGTCATGTTTGGAGTGGTGCTGTTTGACTTTGCGGCAGATTTCATAGACGGGCCTGTGAAGGCCTACCTATTTGATGTCTGCTCGTACCAGGACAAGGAGAGAGGCCTTCACTATCACGCGCTGCTTACCGGTAAGGAGAGAGGCTTGAATGCACCCATGTGGTAAATGCCACTAATTGTCTGTTAAGGGCAGTAGGGTCTGGTTTCTTAGACTCAGATTAAGCCTAAACATAAAGCCAAAGTGCCGTGGAGATTAATGTTTACCTTCGTCTAACACTCTGAATTCAGTTCATGAAGGCCTTGCTAATGAGCTGATGAGCCGAATCAGGTGTGGTTAATGAGGCAATGTGCTGAAGTCTGCAGTGTTTTGGCCAGCGAGGTACTTAAACAGTACTTAAAGCTTTTATCTTTAAGAAAGAGGAGAAAATTAAGCTCCGCCCTTCTTCAGTTTTGAAAGCATCCACAGGTGTTTCTGTCCATCTTTCCGCTGTGAGAAGGGGGCTCAGCACTATGGGTCTGAATGGACGTGTAGCTGCCAAGAATGACTTTACTGAGAAAAGGAAATAGACAAAAAAGAACCTTTGCATATCACACAAAGATTTGCACTTTCAAATCACACAAAGAAGCTGCTTGTTATTACTTCTCACAGTCTTGTTCTCAGGACAATGGACTGACCACCCCAGAGCCCAGACCTCAACATCACTGAATGTGTTAGGGGTTACTGGGATTGTGAAAAGCAGAAAATGCAACCAACTTCTAAGACTTCTAATAACTTGCACTTAATTGCTGTTTTAGGAAATGATATAAATGAAATGTGGTCTGTAGCTTTTCCACAGTACTATGTTTTCTATTTGCTATATTATTGACTTCTAATATGAAAGTTTGCTTCTAACTGAAACCCTCAGTGCACATCACTTAAAGCTGTTAAACCTGCAATGCTGTTCCTTCACAGAAATCTGGAGACAGGCATTGAAAGAAAACTTTTCCAATGTATTCAATTACCTTCCACAGTGCAAAAATAATTGAGGTCTTATTCCTCCACCTTAGGAGGATTTTGATTTTGGAATACTTCCACAAAGAGATCAAACTACAAATAAGATCTTAAATTGCATCTGAGGGAGCCTGTTATGTCAGCAAATACCAAACGGCAAAGCACCCAGGAGCTGTGTCTGACCCACCTTTCTGTTTTATCACTACTCCTGCAGTTTTTCTTTTCTTGTATATCATTTCTTTGTTCTTACTTGCAGTTTTTGAAATGTCTGTGTATTCGTGATGCTGTGTTCTGCTCAATGTGTCCTCAGTCTGCTTGGTTTCTTCATCACTACTACCCCTGTCCCTGTCTCTTTCTTTCTCACACTCTATGCCACTCTCTCTCTATCTCTCTCTCTCTCTTTGAATATCTCTGAGAACCTGTAGTGTTACTGGGAAGCCCCTGAAGTCTGCATGTTTTCATCTTTTTCGCCTTTTATGTCTAAGAGAACGTATCTACTGTCTCTGAAACATCATGAATGTCAGCTCTTTTCCTGTATATCTTCATTCACCTTTGGGATTTGGTTTAAAGTAATGTTCTCTATTTGTGTTTGACTATTAATGTGAGACTTTGCATGGATCCACACATCACTATATCATAGTAATGGATAACCTGTATTTTTATAAACAGTGGGGTCTGAAAGACTAAAACCACTAGTGAAAATGCTTCTGTTTTGCATTTCTCTTCTGCAAAAGGAAAGGAAGGTAGTTCTACTTTTTCAAAAAGTAGAATCGTAGAAATATCTATGTGAATTTTAGAAATTCTCAGTATTTGGTAAGTTTACACTTTGATGACAGCATGCCCCTGGGCTGGAGTCCACAAGTGTGTGCAAAACCCTCTAATGAGTAGATCAAATCCACCCAACTCTGTCTAAACACAAGCTTTAATGGAAGAAAAAAGGCTTAAAAAAAATCTGATTTTTATAGTAATATATATGCATATGATGTAAAAGGCAACAGGTATTTTCAAATTATGTCAAAAAATGAAAAACAGCAAAAATTAAGATATGAGGTTTTGTCCCAACAGCAGTGATTTATTTTACATATCATCACATAGTAATTCTGTTACTCTTTCTCCTTCGACTCCCACTGTCACAGAATTGAACATTTTATGCGGCTCTTTTAGGAGGAGCAGCTGGAGAAATTTTGCAATGCAGGTTTATTTCTTATCCTTCTCAAAATGTGAGGCAAAGCCTTATTTCCAGATTGCTTTTGAGGATTTTGTAGCAGATTAGTGTGATTGAATCTTGGGCTGTAGTGTAAAATTGCAGAGCCTTGTGGCAGCAGCCTATTCCACGTTGCTCTGCCAGTAAAATAGTGCGCAGGTTGCCATGTGCCGGCTGCCCATGCCATCTTGCTGACGTAACCAATCCTAGCAGCCCACCATATGAATGGCAGCAGCAGAGACTCTAGTGGGATTTCGCAGCGTTAACATCAGCCAAGAGGTTTAGAAGCCATGTGCAGGAAGCACCTGCCTTTTTTCCTTAAATCACAACTTCCAGTGCAGTTTACATGCAGGAGTTCAAACCGGAGGCCTGGTTTCTCAGCATTTCATCATTTCCAGACAGAGGCGCTCTTAAAAATAGATAAACGTTTGGGTGGTGAACTCACACTAGTTGTATCAGTAACAAGTAAACACGGAGAAAAATGATTACTTTTAATGTTCATTATTTGCAAGAATCCAGAAATTAGCTCAGGTGAGAACTGAACTCGTAAGTAGGGCTCGCTCGCTTTTAGTGCTGAAACTGGACTGTGGAATGAGGGATGATGGAGTGTAAAACTTTTAGAGTGCAGGAAAATAACAGACTTCATAGAAGCGTTCGTGATAAAAGTCACATACACAGATAGTGACAACCAGCTCTAACTACACTCTCAGAAATAAAGGTGCTAAAAGGGTTCTTTGGAATGCAAACTTTCACAAAAAAAGTTTGTATGTAGTACCAAAAATTTTTTTTTGACTTGTAACAACAAAACCCTTTTTTTGGCCTATATACCATTTTCAAATATTTTTTTGAAGAACCATGCACATCATCCTGTAGAACCTTTTACCAATGAAGAGAACTATTTAAGCATTCAAATGGTTCTCTAAGTTGTATTGTCTGTATAAAACAGTTGACTTTGCTATAGAACCATTGAAGAACCACTTTTTTTTAAAGGTATCTTGTGCCAGAGAAAGGTTCTTTGACTTGTAAAAAATAGCACAACCCTTTTTGGTGCTATATGGAACCAACTTTTAAAAAGTTCTTTAAAGAACATGTACAACAGGTTTTTCATCATGAAGAAGAACTTTTTAATAATGCACCATTTCACCATGATTGTGTATAAAATTGCTTGCTTTTACTAAATAACCCTCAAAGAGCCGCTTTTTGAGGATGTGTTTTACCAAAGAAAGGGTTTTTTTTTAAGACAACAGGTTCTCAATCATGGAAAAGAACCTTTTAACAATGCAAAAAAACATTTTCTGTGGTTCTTTCAGTTGTCATAGTTCTGTATAGAACTGTTGCTTTTGTTAAAGAACCCTTGTAGAACTGCTTTTTTAAGGGTGTGGAACAACTGCCTTTGGTATTTAAAGAACACTTAAGTGGTTCATAAAAGAATACTTTAAACCTACATGTTTCCTTGTACTTAGAACAGAAAACCTGTTGACTTCAGATGGTACCATGTCACTTTTCTTTTTTGATTCTGATACTGATCTTGAAACCTTGAGTATCGACAGATACCGATCTGATATGTCTTCTTTAAATCTACTGAGTTTTAAATGAGCTTTTAAAAATGTAAGCACTTCATTTAAAGGATAATTTAGTTTTTTGTAAATATCTGCATAATTCAGTGCTTGAGATGTAAACAAAGACATTCAGAGTGGTTTGATGTGAAATAGTACATTGTAGAGAAACTTACCAGCTCGATTTTCTTTACAACAGTGGTGATCAGACCCAAGGGTTGCAATATCTACAACACAAATAAAGCCTTTTTGTTTAATATCCAAAAAGTTTTGAGTATGTCGCGCATGTACCTCTTCACCACTGGATTAAAAACAAATAAAAATATCTTTTGGCCCAAAGTTTATATCAAACATAAATCATAAAACAATGTCTCAGACATCAGATAGCATATTTGTAACCATTTCATGTAATCGTTTTTTGTGAAGTATTTTTTCAGAGATATCAAAGGCGTCTGGTTCCTACCATTACCACTGTGAATAATTCTGACTCAGTAAGTTTCTGTAATATGGCTCATTTCACATCAACCCCTGAATGACTTTGTTTACATATTAACCATGTCACTATGCAGAAGTTTAAGAGGATCATTGAAAAGTAGAGTGATGATTGGGATTATGATCATGATCAAAGTAGTCAAACACTGTACTAGCCCACAGAAAGAAATAGTGTGTGTGCTATTTCAGGACAGATTTGTTACAGGATTTGATCAGATTAATTCCTTTCTTCCTTCCGATATCTGATCCAGCATTTTCTGCTGATATCAACCTGATACCGATATCCAGTGGTACCGATCTCTATTAGTACTTGTACTACTGGTACTATTGGCTATTGACTGCCTGCTGGCTTCAATCCTATCCTCCTAGTTTCATTTTAAATAATGTGTGTAATCACTAAATGTCATATTTGCTGCAGTTTAAGCGTTTAAACTGGTAGTGATGATTAGTGTAGAACAGCCTGTGAGCGTGGCTGTACAGGAAGCAGGCACAGGTTGGTGTGAGCGTGCTCAGTGGGTTCTAATCCAGCCCAGGCTCAGTCATGTGCTGGGATCATGGGTTGAGGCTGAGAGCAGCACAGGCACATGATCCAGCAGCTCGAGGCTGTGTGTGTGTATGCGTGCGTGTGTGTGGATTGTTTGGTTTCTGTCTTATTGCCATCTCATGCACATTATGAGATTGTAAAGGTCAGAATGTGATAGTCATTTTGAAGTTTTAATGTTGGTGATGTTTCCTAGTAGAAGCTTTCAGTTTGCATACATGAAGTACATTTTATAAGCACAGCAGAAAATAAATCACACAGACACATACACGTGTAGGAGCATTTTTTTGAGAATCAGTTTGGAGCAGTTTTTAATACACCGTTTTTTCTAAATTTCAGTACTTGAGTTGTAGTTTGATGTGAATTGTAGGGAAATGTAGCCTCTCAGATTTCTTTACAGTGGTGGTAGATCACCAGTGAACTTATATGCGTCTTCTGAGCTTTTATATGCAGTGATGATGATGATGATGATATAATAGTAAGTTTTCTTTTGGGTTCTGTTTGGGCCTAACAAGGCCTCTCTGCAATGAACTGATTAGAAAAATACCAAAAAAAAAAAGTTTTGAGCCCAAAATGTTTTTTCTCAGAACTATTGTGGAATATTGTCTCAGACATCAGCCAGTATATCCGTGCCATCTCATGTAATAACTAAATAACTTTTGATACACTGAACATTTCAGACGTCTGGTTCCCATCACCACCACTGTGAACAATTCTGATTGTAGTTTTCTCTACGTTGGAGCATTTTGCACCAAACCACTCTGAATGGCATTGTTTACATCAGACCAATTTAATTCTACGGACGTTTTGAAAAATTGATAGATTACCACTTTTCTTGAAGTTAAATTACATCTTTAACCTTGATTAATACATTTCCAAGTTTTAATAGGGTGCAAGACTTTGTCTGTGTGGTTTCATCATTGACCAACTGATGAGGGTATAACTGAAGAGTGAGGCAGAGGAATATCACATGAAAGATTCTCCAAACGCACAGCTTGCTCAATCACGCCAGTGAAAGTCAGCTTGAGCTTTATCAATTATACTAGTGAAAGTCAGCTTGAGCTTTATCAATTATACTAGTGAAAGTCAGCTTGAGATTCATAAAATATGCCACTGAAAGTGATGAAATTGGTTCTTGTGATGATTTCTATTCGAAAAAATAAATCTGTTAAATATCTTGGCTCAAGAAAGTGTACGATGATGTAATCTGAAGTCATTCTCTGTGCAATAAATGTATATTTAAGTTTCAGATAAGAATTCCAGAATTTAAATGAACTCTTATAAACGTAATGTAGACTCTATCTACAAGGCCATAACCTAAAACAGCAATAAAGGACTTGTAAGGCTGTTTTCATGGTTGAAGTTGACAACTGTTCAATTCCACATTTGCAAACGTCATCTATCACTGACCAGTGTGAGAGTCTAGGAGGGTTTTGGCCAGTGTTTACATATCTGTGATATGCTGTTAGACTTTCAGCATGTTCTGCTTTGTCACTGACTGTTGGTCCTTATATTCAAAACTCACCCGCTAAACTCCTACAGACTCCCAACAGCTTTCTTCAGCTGTTTAGAGAATTCCATTCAGAGGCTACAGCTTTGTTGTTCTGAAATCTTGTCTTTAAGAGGAAACAACAGTTTTGCTCTCAAAAACATTTTCTCAGAGTTACATCAGTTGCAGGTCAAGGATGATTGATGTTTGCGTGTTCTGCTAGGCTTGAGGGGCTGCTGAGAACCTGTGCATTT
>JAILXH010240718.1:0-10987 GCA_023558415.1 Piaractus mesopotamicus | reverse complement strand
ATTCAGAGACGCTGCTGCCACTCATCTGTGATAAAATGCGCCGTTACCCTGAAATAAGATCCAGTGGTAATGGGTGAAACGGGAAAATTAGAACAAGAAGCGAATGAGAAGCGACTTCAGCCTCGTAAAACAGAAGGATGCTGAGACATTTTACAAGAAACTTCTCAGTTTTCTGGCGGAGATGGAAGGAAAGCGGCTAAAGCTTAAAGCAGAGTAAATCTGCGCTCTCGTTTATACTGTTTAGTCTATACTAGGACATCAGCACATACTGACACATACTGAACGCTTAAAGCAGAGCGAAGTAAATCTGCGCTCTCGTTTATATTGTTTAGCCTAACTTATACTGACACATACTGGACATTTAGTTGCGGCTCCCAAGCTGGTTTGATTTTTGCTGGAAGGACAAAATGGCTCTTCTTATCATTTGGGTTGTGACTCCTGATCTAACCGAGCTTTAATGCTGAGGGAGCCAGTCGGATTTCTCACTCATCCAGTAGTGTTTTTGTTATGTGCCACCACAGACTGTCCAGGCGCTGCACTTCCGCACTTCCAGTTCCGCCTTTTGCGTTCTGTCAACATTACGTTATAAATTAAATATTTAGAAAATCGATTTTTGTCATTTATGAATCGATTCAGAATCGTTCACGTCCGCATCGCGATGCATCTAAGAATCAGTTTTTCCCGCACCCCTAGTATTCACCCAATCAGCAACAAACAGTACAAAAAGTATTTATCATTTTGATTGTTTACTTTTTACTCATTGAAAATATACTTATCACGGAATCTCAATTATGCCAGGTTATCTTTTTTGAACCTTTTCGCTTTCCGTAGTTCCAGTGTTGCTTACCTTTGTTCAGTGAATGCTGATTCGTCAAAGGGAATGTGAATTTGAGGGGGAACTGAATCGGATACAACACTGGCAGCAGCTTTTGTTTACAGTTTATTTTTACAGTTTCTTACCTATTTTTGGAAGATGGCAAAGTCTGTGGAGGACTTTGATTAAGTCTGTTTCCAAAATGTCATAGAGCCATATCAATTTGAACCAGAACACGCAAATGACTTGCAGTGGCTTGAAGAAGGAAGAGCAAACAAGGGAAAGACTGAACCTGCCAGCGGCGAAGCAGAAGAACCCAGGGCGATTGGAAATTGATGGTGTCAACAACAAACTACTTGCTACTCTGCTCACCAGTTTATGGGGTAGGACAGCGAAGTGCAGCTGTAATCTATCGCTGCTCCTCTGATGAGTACTCACATAAGTTATGAGTTTTGCTGACACCGTATGTAAGGAAAAATAGTACCAAAAAATTTAGCACTATTTTACCATTATCGGTGTGACATGTAAAACCTTATAAGACACATATAAGTTCAGTGGTAAGTTTGGATAGCAGATAAAGTGATATTTGTAATGCAGACATACGGACATCCTAGTACTAGAAAGGCGCATTTCACACCAAACCACTCTGAATGATTTTGTTTATATATAAACAGTTGAATAATTAAGTAATTTTGCAAAATTGGTGGAGTTCCCCTTTAAGGTGAGTAAGGTTTTAGCATTTCAGAAATAATTTATAAAAGCTTTTAGAAAATTTTTTTTTTTTTTTTTAGATTTCATGTTCATATTTAGGATCTATGCACATCTTGAATCTTGAAATGAGACCTCTGATTGTACCTCTGAACATAACTGTAACTATTTACACAAGATGCAAAAAAATTACTAGAATTGCACCCAACGCAGCTTGTTTAGATCCTGCTGTTTACGGGGTCAGAGGAATTTCGGTTTTCTTAAAGCAGAGGCATTAAACTTAAATCCTGGGGGGCCACAGCACTGCAGGATTGAATTTTTCCTGTTCTGGCAAACCTAATTCATCTCATGAAGGACTTGATAATTAGCTGATAAGTTTAACCTCTTAAAACCCCAGGCTTATTACATACTAAGGCTTATTATTCAGTAACTACCGTGACTTCGATGCAAACTGAGCTGTTTTTAGGTTATAGAAGTGTGTAATAAAACTTAAGGCCTACCCATAAGCCCTGGCCGTTTAAGGGGTTAATCAGTGTGAAATGCTGGTTACTCTGCAATGCTGTGATGTGCTTTCCATAAGAGAATACTTTTAGCCCAGACGTGCTGTCATGGCTTGAAGTCAGTGAAAGCTTGCGGGGACTAGTAGAATGATCTTATTTGAATAACGTTAACTGACACTTACTAGTTCTCATTTGTTTCTGGCAGTGTTTAAATTAAAAAGCAGTGGTTTGTTCCTTTAGTGCTCAATGATGCAGTTATGGAGAGTTTTTTTCTTTGGATTTTAGCACATGGGCACTTTGGCAAGGGTGCGAGGAACCTGTTTCTATTGACACTTGGAAATTACATTTAATTGGTCAGTGCCGTTCAAACCATTAATGTGCTGTTTTATTGAACGGAATATATGATTGAAGTATTGCACCTAACACAACTTGCCAAGAGAGGCCAGAATGGGGTAGAACGGCAAAGTGATCTCAGAGAGACAGCCTAAAATGTGTGGAAAAAATTAGTCACACGGGTTGTCATAAATGTTGATTTTCTCATGTGTTTATTTTAGGAGATGAGAAATGTGGACGTATAAATATATAAAAGAATTAGTCCATAGAGCTTTGTGATATGAATGAAAATGTTTTTTATCATAGAGAATGAGTCATGTTTTCCGCAGCTATATCAATGATTCTGCCCTAGCAATTTAACCTTTGATCCGACATTGCATGAAAAAACATGTACCATGCCAAAAATATTGTCCTTAATTCACTTTTTCTTATCTAAAAGTTAATGTTTAGGTTTGTTATTCATTTCTGTTTGGAAGAGAAGGTATTTCTTGGACTTCGTACATATAGAAACTTGGGTGCTTACTGGCCATGACACTTGTAGGCTTGTATGTTTCCATGTACAATGTAAAACTGTGCAAAAGGTAGAATTGAACTTGACGTTGAAAAACAACTGTAAAGGCCTGAAATCCCTGAGCTGCCTGTTTTTCTGTTTAATTACTTAATCACTCAGTATGGATTGCTTTTAAATATGAGTGAGTCAGACTTGTGGTGAGGGAAGGCCATAACTGCACACTTGTATCCCTCAAAGCCAACTTGGCCCAACGGTGGCTACACTCAGTCAGCTGAGGGAGGCATGCCCGGGCTTGCCACTGCCACAACATTGAACTAACTCTGCTCTGCACTTGGAACACTTCCCTGGTGTACTCCATAGCCTGGGTGATCTTTCCACTGTTTACAATCTCATACAAACCTGCCTCTGACAACCCGCAGCTGTGTTGAACCACTGCCTTTCCACAGATTCTTAGAAAATCACCTGCCTACGTCACTTCCACTGGTGCATGCTGTCTGTCTTCTACCATCTATGCTAAATAGCTAAGTTGGGCACTTTTGTGTTCCACCATCTCGCCCTGCTCCGAGTGTCCTGATGTGCCTCCGGACTCTAAATGATGGAACAGGCAGTAGTTGTGGCCTTATCAAGTTGCAGAAATTTAAGAAAAGAACAACAAGGGCACCATAAACATATGGGCTCAAGAGACTGTCCAAAGATTTCGAGATTGGCTATGCAAATTACCATGTGGTTGGTGGTTAGCAGATTGGGTGACTGTGAGACACATAACCCAGGAATGCAAAGAATGCCTGGTGTCTCTGACCCTTACCTCAACAGTTCGTGAGCCTCCCTTCGCCGCACAAAAAACCACCATGTCGTAGACTCGTCTGCTCCTCCATGCCAACAGTTTGAACTCCACCAGACGTCACACAACTCAGTGACCCTGGCTTCATGCTTAAAAAAAAAAGAAGCCATAAAGCATTCTTTGGTCATAGAAACTCATAGAAGAACCACTTTTGGTTGCCTTAAGATGTTCTCAATGTATGGTTCTTCAAAGACCCATTTTTGTAAATGAGATGTATGTATGTAGGGGTGGGCAATTATTGTGATAAACTGAATCCCATTTTGTGGCAATACACTTTCTGAGTATATTACGGATATCATCAGTAAAGAGAGCGTGATTACCTTTGTCTAATTGGATTTAGTGTAGTGAAACCTTAAATAAAAATCAAATATATTCATATTTTTCTTACTATTTACTAAATGTAATTCTTTTTTGTCTCAGAAACTAAATATTGTGATGCATATTATGTGTCAAGAAATTATGTGTCTTGAATAGGGGTGCTGGAAAAAATCGATTCTTAGATGCATCGCGATGCGGATGTGAACGATTCTGAATTGATTCACAAACGTCAAAAATCAGATTTTCTAAATTTAAATTTATAACGTAGTGTTGACAGAACGCAAAAGGCGGAATCTGTAAGTGCGGAAGTGAAGCGCCCGGACAGTCTGTGGTGGCACATAACAAAAACACAGCTGGATGAGTGAGAAATCTGACCGGCTCCCTCTGCATTAAAGCCAGGTTAGGTCAGGAGTCACAACCCAAAAGAGAATAAGAAGAGCCATTTTGTCCTTTCAACAAAAATCAAACCACCTTGGCAGCCTCATCATCTAATGTCCAGTATGTCTCATTATGTGATAATGTCGTAGTATAGGCTAAAAAAATATAAACGAGAGCGCAGATTTACTTTACTCTGATTTAAGCTTTAGCCGCTTTTCTTGCATCACCGCCAAAAAACTTTTCCTTAAAAGTTTAATAGTTTCTTGTAAAATGTCTCTCAAAGCTTGACTGATTTAACCTTACGAGGCTGAAGTCGCTTCTTATTCTCCAGCTTCTTGTTCGAATTTTCCCGTCTCACCTTAAATTGTGTCTGAGGTGCCAGAACGTAAACGCGGCTCTATTTAAGGTGGAACAGGAGAATTCGAAAGGGAAGCTGACTTCAGCTGTGCGACTTTTTAGTGTTTGGCAGTTTCTTGTTGCAGGTTTAACGTACCAGGAAACCAACTGCGCTGCTTATAAATGCGAATAAGTCCATTCGTCTGTCTTTCTCTTTTCCTTTTTTGTTCGCTACTCGCTTGGCGAAACCTCGTTGCTATGTGACCTGCAGTCTACATGGCAAGTCTCAGCCGTTGCGAACCAGGGCTTTCACGCTATGTTGCACACGGCCGGTCTCGAAGATACTTTACTGACACAGCGGACCCCCAACTCTCTACAACGAGACCAAAACCAAAGTTATAAAGTCACTAAAAACGGGTAGAACGGCTGTAACGTGCTGCGTGGTCATCCACTACCACAGGATCTTATGTCACCGTAACAGCGCGTTTTATCGCAGATGAGTGGCAGCAGCGTGTCATGTGCTCCAAACAACAGCAGTGAATGAGAGCCTTCCAGTTCACTTACCACATCACTACCATTTGCTTCATTAATAAAAGATATTGGAAGAAAATGCTTTATGGATCATTACAAATACTTTGCTTTTAAACTACCAAGTCCTCACGCGTTGAGAAAATAGAAATCTTGTATGGAAAAAAAAGATGCATCAAGATGCATCGATAATCGTTTTATAATCGCACCGCAGCCCTCTGAATCATAATCGAATCGTGAGGTGCCTAGAGATTCCCACCCCTAGTCTTGAAGTATCAGTATGTTTTTGCAGTATTGCCCAACCTTATGTCTGAGTACCTAACTGTAAAGTAAAAAAAAACCTTCAAAAATGTAACATTTTTCCTAGAGTCGTAAGTCAAGAACCAGTTAAGAACCTTCATTATTTTTCAGAGTGTTGACTGTTTCAGAATGCAGTAAAAATGAGTTCTATTAAAAAGTTATATTTATTAAGGTTTGCATTACAGAGTACATCAACTGGCATGTGTGCCTCACCAGTGTGGCCTGCTACCAAACTCAGTTTCTCATATGTGACATTTTCATTACGTTTTATAGGCAGAGACGTTTGCAGATCTCAGTTCTATTGCATAGAGTTGTGTAAACAATAATGGGTAGTCTGTGTAATGTTTATAATAATTACCAGTGGTACTACCAAGGAGATTCATAGATTCAAAGGACTTGTCGTTGTTAAAAGAGAGTGGCGTAGCAGAGTTAGTTTAGAAGCCAACATTCATCTGGTTAAGTTCCATGTTTGGGCAAGCATGCTTTCTTTGTTCTAACGTGCATATGCCAGTGGTTTGTAGGACCGACTCCTCCCCAACCTCATAAGCATGAATAATATAGATTATAATGAAAATGGTTATATTCTCTAAAAGTACAATATTCTTTGGCCTCTCTGCTTTTTGCCATCAAAAGCCACATGCAGTTGTATGCAAAAGCATAAACGCCTCTGGTCAAATTACATGTTTTGTTGGTTTTCTATGTGAAAATAATCCTATACAGGGAGCAAACTTAAGTATGATGTTTTTCTGTCTTTATGGTATATAATTTGTATTTATTAGCTAAGTTTTATGTATTAGGGAAAAAAACATACAATATAAAATGTGCCACTTTTGCACAGGGCACATTTTATGTTTTACTCCAATATGTGAAGTTCAGCAAATAAACAGTAGTTGTTCATTAAATATAGAGGAGGTCTTAACTTATTCTCACTTAAAAAAAAACATGTCACTTGACCAGGGGCACCAAAACCTTTGCATACTATACTATTCTACAGTGCACTTTTGAACAAACAAGGCTAACTGTAACTATATTGATTCACTTACTGCAAGCAACTATTTGTTTTTTACAGCAATCTTCAACAGTTAACGGTCCTAAAAATAAATGTTCCTGAATGGTTCTTGGCCTAAATGCATGGAAAAATTTGACTTGGTATTGAACCTTTTATGTGATGTGTAGGTTAACTTTAACTTCAGAAAGGTTCTTCACATTTACATGTATAATTTACCAAAATGGTTCTTTAAAATACCACCTATTGAAAGGTCCTTTAGGGAACCAGAAATGGTTCTTTTATGGCATGGCTCCAAAGAACTCTTTTTGGCACCTTTATTTTTAAAAGTGAGTGCTTGTTAGCCCTGGATCCTATACTTTTATAGGCTCCATTGATCTCCTTCTCCTCCCTATGAGAGTTTGTTATTGAGTGGGGCCTCCCTGCCAAACGTTGCCCTCTCTCTGGGCCCCTCCCCCTTTAACCGCCTCATAATGGCCTCTTGACAGCTCCTGAAAGAATAACTGGCTGAGGGCCAGAATTCCCCAAATGACCTCTTGCCGTCTCATTAAAGGACATCATTTGCTCCTCTCAGTCTGTTTGTTTGTTTGTTTTTGAGATGTGTCTTTCACTGCTCACTATTCCAGTCCAGTCTCATGGTAGCTAGGAAGAAAGTGCAGTAAAGTCTAAATAGGAACGGGAAGGAATGTTGGTTGGCAACTAGAATTGAAAATGTGTTATTTGAGCACATGGTAACTTTTCCAAATGTCTGACTTTCATATCGTCACTGTCCAATGAAAAAAAAGAAATATTTCCTAAATAATAACTTTATAGAAGAAGGCAAAAATGTTCTTATGTTTATGTCAAGAGATTTTATTCCAAGTACCATTTGAGCATTTCTTTTGGTCCATTCATCATGAAATGTTCACACAATGTAAAGGACATTTCTGTTTTCAAACTTGAAAAAATGGATGTACGTGGGGCTTTTTCGGACAGTGACAATCTGAAATGGAAGGAAATGTAGAGATGTGCTGTATTTAGGATTCTGTTTTGCCTTTACACACAGTACAACAGAGTAGTCTGTCATCCTGTTTTAATACTGTAATATATACTGTCAATTTTCCATTTTAGTAGATTAAAGAAGAAATAGGCCTTGAAAAAAGACCATAGTGGTTGGATTTAAAGTAAGCAGTTAGCACATGTTAAAATGGTTAGCACGCACAGTTTTAGAAACATAATTTATGGCTGGATTGTGGCAAATTCCTTGCCCGTGTTATTGGTTTTGCAGAAGCTAAGGCATCCAGCACATGCTAATATCTTAAGTAAATCTGGCATTAAGCAAGGGCTTTCATACACCTCAGAGGGACACTGCTAGGAAATTAAATTTTATTAAATGGGCTACATTTACGCTTAGCGCATTCTCAGCATTATGAACTGGTCTGGCTGTGTTCCCTTAGGTCCTCCGGACGTGGAGCAGGTCTGTGAGCCGAGCGTGCGTACATGGAGCCCCAACGCCGGGCTGGACTCCGGCAGCATAGGCTCGGCCTCCTGCCCGCTGCAGGGCTGCATGCTCCAGCTGGACTTCACCTACCCACTGGTGCCCGACTCGCTCACTGTCTGGGTCACCTTCTTTTCGCCTGAAGAGAATGGCCTGGCTGCCATCCACAACATTCTTCTCCTGACTCTGAGTGGGAACAACGTGTCTCTGGGCCCTCAGAGTGTCTTCTGCGACACACCGCTCACGCTGAAGCTAGAAGTGGATGAGGAGGTGTATGGGGTGCAGTTCTTCACCATGGAGCAACACCTGGAGATTGACGCCACACTGATGGCCTCCAAGCCTGGCAACATGCTGTGCCAGGCGTGCCAACCACTGCGATATAGGCTCACCCGGGATCCGCCTTTCAGCCATGCCCCTCATGGACTGGTTCTCATGGAGCCCAGGAAATACATAGACAGGTATGGATGATAACTCTTTTTGCTTGAGTCATGAGAGCTTCCACTCTGTTCTTAAAAGTAAAGGTGCCAAAAAGGGTTCTTTGGAGTGATGCCAGCATGTAACTGCTCCATGGTTTAAGGTGAAACAGAACACTTGCTTGCACTAGAGCGTAGATGCTGCACCATTTAAGGTGGGACGGAAAATTTAAAAAAGATGCAATAGTTATAACGAATAGGAAGCCAACTTCAACTTCAGCTAACACTAACCTTTAATGTTACTGTGGAAAACTGTCAAAACATACAGATGAACACAATCACTACACATAATCCTGCAGCCAGCACACAGTTCACTGGATAATCTGTCTAACGTTAGATAAGTAAGGCAACACCACAATTTTTTTTATTTATAGATAATGTCAGATTCTCTCTCTTTTTACCTTTTTTAAAATCATACCACTTGCACACCCAGGGCTGAAGCAGCATCAGTAGTCTACTTTTAGTGTAGACCTTGCTCATCTCTGAAAAAGAAAAGTGTTCCACCAGACAAACACTGTCTTTCATGGAAAAATAAGTAAAGTCTTTAATACGGATGTTAAAAGTACATACGTGTGAATCCTCTTCATTCTCATTTGTAAGTGCGGCTACCCTTGTAATGTTTTCCCTACTATGACGACTTCCATTGCATTAAACACAAAAGTGCGAAAAGGCTCTATTAACTTTTTTTTTCTAGAACAAATAATTTGTTTGTAATTTGGTCAAATTTGGTCATTGTTCTCTCTTGTTAGTCTTGTATTTCCTTTACCTTGAGGTTTTAGGTTTGGTTGCATTCTAAACCTATTAAAACAACTGAATCTGAAGAACCTTATGGTGGCTCGTGGAGAAGCCAGTTGTAAACTCATTTCGGTTAGGATTAGTTTTACATGAGGAAGTGGGGTAATCATTACCGGCATTTCTTAGTAATTGTAGTCCCGTCCGAATGCGCCTTGTCAGTCATTTTTGCCAATTGTGCGCTCCCATGTCAATAAAGATTCCGGCACCTTTAACCTTCTGTAAAATAAGCCATAAAAATGACCCCATATTATATTAATCACGCGTGACTCGACATGTCAATGAAAATACTGTCATATCCTGTGGAAAAAGAGTTTCTTAAGTATGAAGGATTAGCACTTACTTGTGTTCTCTGACAAAGCTGAAGTTTCCTGTTCCATCTTAAATGGTGCTGCAGTCATTATCATAACGTCTCAGGTGCCAGAATGTAACTGCTGCACTATTTAAGGTAGAATGGGAAAATTCAAACAAGGCGTTAGCGAATAGGAAGCCAACTTCAGCCTTGTTGTTCTCTGTGGCTAAAATCAAGCCGTTATGTTACGTTACTGTCCTGTCTCACATGTACAACTTAGAATGTAAAAATTACAGAAAAAAACATTGGGCCTCATTCAGCTATTTTTAAGAAGATATTTCTTCTTAAAACCCACTTACACAGTTCACCCACAAAGGTTCTGACATTCTTTCACATACTGTTCATTCATTCATGTTTTGTTATTTGCAATTTGTTCTTAGGTAAGAACAGTATCTACGCACACTCAAGAACACAAATGTGCAAACAATTCTGCGGTTCAAGAACCCGTCATAAATCTGACACAGACTTTTTCTTAGGAACTTTCTCAATAACAAATTTAAGAAAAGATGTTGGGAAATATTGGTGAATGAGGCCTGTTGATTTTATGTGGTGAAGTTGACTGTTGGCTGAGAATTTACAAGTTAATGACGATGCTAATGATGCACTGCATTCACTTCAGAGAGCAAGGTAAATGGTAAGGGTAAACGAAATAATGGCTAAATTAATTGTTTTAACATCTTTTCTACTCTTGAGTGAAGATGGGGTGTAAATCGAGTACCCCCTCCCATCTCTGTCACTTAGACCAAGGGACCAAGGGATTCACAAGGGATTTCCTATCCTTTGTGAATTGCTCGAAAACATTACAGACGTTCTCATGTAAACTCACATTGCTACAGCTCCCCATGGAAGGCTAATCCCATCCGAATAGGGCTGTAAATCAAATCAAATCAAATCAGATTTATTGTCACATCACAAGAGTACAGGGACACAGGTGAGTGAAAAAACTTGAGTGCGAGTTCCACAAATTATGCAGAGAACAGTATTTACAACATAGATAGACAAAACTATAGATAGAAGAATAGATAAAACCAATTTAACTAAAATATATACATATAATCTTACTCAATAACGTAAAAATAATAATATTGCACCGAGACATATAATATTGCACTGGGAATGTAGGGTGGGTGTAATCAACTATATACTATATATAGTAATGGATATTACAATGCTATGTAGATGTGCAAATAATCACACTAGGTGTGGAGGTAGAAGATGGTACAGTAGGTGGCAGAGTATTTAGTGAAGTGCAAGGTACAGGAAGTTAAGTGGAAGCGCAGGGGGAGAGTATTGTCTTTGGATAGGTATTCAAAGTCCAAC